>CM076728.1:18730357-18962032 GCA_038501795.1 Pseudopleuronectes americanus | reverse complement strand
GGGGTGGGGTGGGGGGGGTGGGGTGGGGGGGGTGGGGGGGGGGGGTGGGGTGGGGGGGGTGGGGGGGGTGGGGGGGGTGGGGGGGGTGGGGGGGGTGGGGTGGGGGGGGTGGGGTGGGGGGGGTGTGGTGGTGGGGTGTGGGGGTGGGGGTGGTGGGGTCTCTGGGGGGAGGGGGGGTGGGGGGGGGGTGTGGGGGGGTGGGGGTGTGGAGAGGGGGGAGGGGGGGGGGTGGGTGGGGGTGGAGGGGGGTTTTGGTGTGGGTGGAGAAGGCTGTGTCGTTCTTTTCTTTTTTTTTCTTTTTTTTTTTTTCTTTTTTTTTTTTTTTCCTTTTTTTTTTTTTTTTTTCTTCTATTTTTTCATTTTTTTTTCTTCTTTTTTTTCATTTTTCATCTTTTTTCTTTTCTTTCTTTTCTTTTTTTTTTTTATTTTTTTTTTTTTTTTTTTTTTCTTTTTTTTTTTTTTTCATTTTTTTTATCTCTTTTTTTTTTTTTTTTTTTTTTTTTTATTGTTATATCTCTCTTTTCTTTTTTCTTTTTCTTTTTTCATTTTTTTTTTTTCTTTCTTTTTTTTTTTTTTTTTCTTTTTTTTTTTTTTTTTTTTTTTTTTTTTTCTTTTATCTCTTTTTTTCTTCTTCTTTTTTTTTTCCTTTTTTTTTCTCTTCTTTTTCTTTTCTCTTTTTTCTTTTCTTTTTTTATTTGATCTGTTTTTTTCTTTCTCTTATCTTTTTTCTTTTTTTCTCTTTTCACTTAAAGCGATTAGCCGCGAGGACAGGCCAGCTGGCCGCGGTCATTTTACTGAAGTCGGGCAGCAGCAGCAGCATCCGGCCGTATTGTTATTCACACAGTGTGTTCGGCTGCTGAAGGCGTCGTCATGGCAACCGGTAGATCTGTTGTTGCTGATGTTTATCCAGACCAATCTGTCTGTGTGTGTGTGTGTGTGTGTTTGTGTATTGGAGAAGGAGAGGGGGGTTGTGTGTGTTCGTGCAAGGTGTGGGTGATGTCTAATTGTTGGAGCTGCTGACCTCAGGGGCGGGATCACAACAACTGCAAAATCTCTTCTTTCCTCTTCTTTCTTCTTCTTCCTCTTTTTGTTCCTCATCTTTCCTCTTCTCTCCTCTACTTCTTCCTCATCTTTCCTTATCTTCTTTCCTCTTCTTTCCTCTTCTTTCCTCTTCTTTCCTCTTCTCTCCTCATCTTCTTCCTCTTCTTTCCTCTTCTTTTTCCTCTTCGTTCATCTTCTTTCCTATTCTATCCTCTTCTTTTTCCTCTTCTTCTCTCTTCTTTCTTCCTCTTCTTTCCTCTTCTCTCCTCTTCTTCTTCTTCTTCTTCTCCTTCGTGCCTCCCATCACATTCAAATCACACAGTCCAGATTGGGAAGATTAATTCCTGAAAAAAGAAAGACCTCATGGAAAGCGAGCTGAAGCCTGTCGTCTTCTGCCTGAAGCACAAATGTGTCTGATCTGAAAACTGAATTGCTAAAAAAAAAGTACACCAGGGGAGAGTTTGATGTCTTGCATAAATTTGCATGGGAAGTAGCTGGTGCTCGGTTCAGCATCTTCAAGTGAGCCACGTATCGAGGCAGCGTTGGCAGCCCCGATCGCTTTTGTCTAAGTTTTTTAATTTGTTGTCGGCAGCAGTTAGAAGTTTACCCAATAATGTGCAATTTCCACTCGGCTGCGGTTACAAGAAAACAACCATTACACTTGAGGACGGACGTGTGAGCTGCTCACAATACTTTATTCATCAAATACCTGAAAGATGCACAAACGGATTTCTTGCTAAATGTCAAAATCAGACTAATTAATTGTTGAGCTTTTTATCATTATTAACAGGAAAGTGTTGTCTTCACCAGTTTGGAAAACATAATTCACTCTTTCCAAAACACATTTACATTTTTTGCAGGGAAATCTTTATCTTAAATGTAAGAAAATCCATCTAAGAGCCACTAGGCCCCTGGAGCTGTCCTGCATTCAAACATCTCACATGTTGTCAGTGTATCTCAAACATATTAAATACAGATGTTATTATGGAACACAAAACTAAGGCTGTTGCTGTTTTGGACACATTTGGTCGATACCAAACACTCATAGAGGTACCAGAATATGCAGATGTATAGTTTTTAGGCCTGCTCGGCACCAACAGATAAAGTTATAGAGACTAACAAGTGAACATAGTGGAGCATTTATCATCTAAAGAACCAGATGCATCCATCAAACCAGACGCAGAGCTAAAAGAGATTAAATGTTTGACTTCTGATACAAATGGGACTTCAAATAAATGATGTTGCCGCCATAAATGTTAAATCCTGCAACTGTTCACTCACTCGTTTGTGCCTCATTTACCAAGTGGAATAATCACATAGATCTTGTTTCTGTGGCCTCGCTGCAGGTTAAACAACATCTCAGATAGATGGAAGGAGAAGATGTTGTTTTCTCTGTCTCTTCCAAAGCACAAATGTTCAACACGCGTGCACTCGAGTCGATACCTTCCTGCCTCGGGGCTGGACAACAGGTGGGAGCTGCTGCTGCTCTCCAGATGCAATTCCTCACCTGGCTTCCCTCACGACACTGAGTGGGTTTGGAGACTGATGGCCGGGTGACACAGCCCACTTCTCCCAGATTGTTTTCTGGAACTATAAAAGCAAAACCGGTTTTTATTTACCGCTTCCCCAGCCTTGAAATCACACAGTGTTGCAGTGTAGGATATTGAAAATCTACTGAATGCTGTGACAGGCTCAGAGGAGAACAGAGCACGTTTACTGGGCATTAATAATGTAGAGAGATGATGGACAGTGACGTCAATGATAAACCATAACAAAATAAAAGTCTGCAGGGTAAATATGATAATGTTAAAATGAAGTATTCGGTATTCAGCTTATCTACATATATAGAACTAGTTACACAAAAGCAAATCAAGCAGTATAAGCACGTATTTGATATCAAAGTTAGTTTTTCTTGCTGTTCAAGAAGCCAGAAAGACACTAACATCACGATATGAGGAATATCTTTAAATATAAAAGGACGTTTTAATACTAATTGTCATTCATGGCGATGTGTGCAAACCCCACAGGAACCAACCACCCTTTGGACTACTGATCAATTTCTATATTAAAACATTTTGATGCTGTTATTGTTATCATACTGTGCTTCTGATGGGCATAGCATGAATGAAACCTGCCTGAACACAGAGCGACAGCAGGATACTGCAAATAAACAGCCCTCAGCCTTTAAATGCATGATCGTGCACGACTCTTTACCACGTCTGCAGCCTGTCAGAAACGAGAAGCGTGGATTAGATCGGTGGTTATATTTCATTTCAGGTCTTTTTGTGCTTCCAAGTTGCAGCATGGGACCAGATTCACCTCGGTCATGATGAGAAACAGCCCTAGTGCTCTTTTATTTTATTTCTTTTCCAAAGAAAACAGTGCAGCGAGTGTGATCGAGTCCCGGTGCCTTGTTTGAGGTTGGAATAATATTTTGATTTGGTATTTAGGTTGAGCAGAGCCGTCCTCCACTTCCTTCCCCGAGCCTCACTTCCCCGTATGTCAACACTGCAACTCATCATCCGGAGGCAGAAAACAGGCTCCTTTGTCCGGGGCTTCCAGAACTTCTGGAAACCACTCAGATGAAAGTGCTTAATGTGAAATGATCTGTGACTTTCTATGTTTAGGTTTTGAGATTGGTTCGCTTTGGAGAAAGATTGTGGTCATGGTTTAAAAAAATAAAAAAAATAGCCAAATATTGACTGACAGGATAGAAACTGTGGTTCACTGTTGAGCCCGCTCTTCCTCCGGGACGTTTCATAACAATATCACACTTTGTCTTTGTTGTGGACGAGCACACGTCACCATTAACTGATCACTAGAGGTCGTTGGCAGGTAAACATAAACAGGGTTGTTATGGTGAGCCGAGCCGATGAGCTACGCCGTCGTTTCTCTCGTGTCGGCAGTCTGTAAACTCTCGGCTCCGGGCTAAAGTTTCTATTTGCCTAATTTCACACTCTTGCAAGATGAAAATATGCGGCGGGCGATGACATTTTTAGAGGTTAGCCAGTAAATCAAGCTCCTAGCGTGTGAACGCTTATACAGCTTGGATCTAATGTGCTTGTCGATGCGCTCACGAACCCTCCATGTATTCAATCAGTCACCGAAAAGGTTTTCTGCCTCAGATCAGATATCGTTCACCGGTTTGTGACTGACGCACAACAGAGGCTAATGCACTACAGTGCTCTGCTGAGCAGGAGGACAATCTAGTCTGGTCAGGTTTAATTTTGTTTCCTGATTAATAACGGCCGGCACATTGAACCCTACTTCATGTTGTTTTTCGTAATTGCTTTGGAGTGATCAGGTGCTTCGGGACGGTTGTGGCGATGAGGCCGAGGGATTAAAAACGCAAATAACACAAAAGTGGAACCAGAAGCGTGATGATTTAATAATTGAGCTGTTTCCCATATGGGGTCATTTCGCGGTGTTAGGAAGTTTAATGGACTAGCATAAATGCCAGCGACCGGGCCGGGGGATGTGGCTCATAAGCCATCGGCAAACCCCCCCCCCGATGCCGGGATCAATGAGGAACGAGGAAGCACGAGCCCATTAGTGGATCACTGCAGCTTCAAGCTACTGTGGAAACCTTACTGGGGCTACACACACACACACACACACACACACACACCTCACCAGCGCGCCAGCTTTATTTATCTGCTCTGTCAGATGAATCAATAGCTGCTGATTTGATAGCAAAACTGCACTGATCATCATCCATCCACACGAGCACGCAGACAGCAGACACGCCCCCACACACCTTGGCTCTTCAAAGAGCAGCGTTGAGCTGTCTGCGAGTTCTCTGCAGAATATTCTTCTTTGCCTCCTCAGAAGCTTTTTTTCCCGAGCACAGCTTGAAGAGAAGCCGCACCTTGACATTTCAAATTTCAGTGCTTTCAGTTGAGGATCAGAAGCAGAAGCTAATATGTCATTTTTTTGGGGGGGGGGAAACGGCAGAACAAAAGCAGAGACTTTTACTTCTTTCTCCTCGTGAGTAAAGGCAGCACCAGGACATCGTGGCATTTCAAACACACACACACACACACACTGTTGAAAAAGTGCACACAAAGTTGAGGAGAAGTTTCACGACGCACAGTACTGCAGAGCTGAAGTTTAGCCCCGAGGCCGCAGATAAACCAACATATGTCCTGCTGCCTGTTATCTGGTGGAGGAGAAGCTTCTCACAAGGTGTGAAGCATCTCTGCAGAATCCTCTGGTGCTTGAACACAACCCCGATCACGTGGTCCTACAAAGCACCAGGTGTGAAAATGATGGATGAGCATCGCAGCCTCTCTACAGATCAGTCGTCTTTATTTTTCCACCAAATTCGATATCTTGCAGCACTTTCAGTGCTGACAGATGCAGTAATTGCGTTTATAAATTGCATTACCAATTGCAATGGCATTCAGTAGAGTGCATACGTCCCCCCCCCCATCCTTCCCACTCTGTCTCTCCCTCCCCCCGGCCGCCCGTCCACCACTTATCTGGGCTCGGGTAGCAGCGGAATCGACCATGTGGGGTATTCCAGACGTCCCTCTCCCCGGCAATCACTTTCCAGCTCTTCATGTAGTCCCTCCAGCCAGTTCTGGGTCTAACCCGGGGTCTCCTCCTGCCCAGTAAACCTCCAATGGGAGTTGCCAAGGAGGCCAAACCACCTCAAGCACCCCCCTTCCACTTGAAAGAGCAGCGGTTCTACTCTGACGTCTTAACCCTTCTTCCTAATACAAGCAAAACTCACTCTGGCCACTTGAATATGTAATAACGCACTTTCAGTAACTTGGTTTTTTAGTCATTACTCATTAATCTGGCTTGTGTGTGTGTAATACCACATTTTTAATGAGAATTAGACACAAATATCTCTCTTTTGACTTAACAACTCTAAATTCTAACAGGATAATTAAACTCTATAAAGTTTATGATTGATGCAAACTTCCACTGATGTGATCTGATTGTGCAGTATGAAGTTTGGCTGCTGTCAGTAGCGTCCTGACATTTCAGCTTCTTACAGCAAACCTACTCTCTCAGCTGTCAACAGCTCTTTCACTTCCATAGATGAAAAAAAAAGCAGCTTATTGGAGAGCTGCGTAACTTGATTGTCGGCTTTTATCACCTAAAGTTAAGCCGACACCTCGACTCCTGACGACTTGTAATGATTCCAAATGATTGATCTGAGCACTTCAGCTTCACCTTTTTGAAGTAGAGGGGGACAAACTGTTCTTTATGTTACGTCCTCTTGATTCTCCACTTGATCCATGATAGAAAACATGTGTTTACATGTGTTGCCAGTGAGCGTGAGGTCCAGCTGCTTTGTCTGCATTGACCCCCCCCCCTCTCATCTCTGTGCCCACTCTCATCTTTGAAAGAGGTTACAATCGTATGACACAGCGAGTGAAACGTTTGCCAGGACACGGAGGACAGCATGTCGGGATCACACTTGTGCCGAGCTGCCGTGTGTCGGGGGGGGAAGGTGAAGGTAAACAGAATCTTTCACTGGGTGAGAAACGCCTGCGGCTGTTCGGTGTTGCCTGCTGTGGAAAAATTCATAAGTGTCTTTCCGACCGCGGGGCTCCGAGAAAATTTTCATTTATATAAAACTGCAGCAGAGATGCAGTGTGGAAAAACACACAAACTGGGACTGGAATACATCACCAGTAAGATACAAGTCGGCTCTAACTGCTCTAAATTAGACACAGACAAGTGTGATCATTGTTTTCTGCTACATCAGCAGATTATCTACGTGTGGTGACAAACATTTAATAACAGCTCTTTGAGATAATGTTTAGAGACTCAGTGCTTTAGGGGAAAGTTCATGGTCTGGTTCATCTACTGTGTTTTGTTCCAAATAGAAATTGTTGTAGGAGACAAGGTTCAGTTGTAGCCCAATTTCAAAAATTTCAAAATACCTCAAGATGTGTGTGAGGTATTTATGGCCGTGTGCATATCTATGAAGTGATCAAATGAGATTGAATCATAATCTGGCTCATGAAGACTTGTGTTGCACTAATTGACACCAGTGAGTCTGCAGCACCTGCAAATATTGTGTTACTTTCAAAAGTTCAGTTGTGATTTTGCTGAAAGAAAATTGTGAGTTTCTGTGGCGTCGACTTAATTTAGATTAGATTTAGTAATTAATGACTTTAGGTTCCACTTTCCACATGTGGACCTATATATCATCTTCTAGTGACATCACCGCCTTTACACTTATACTGAACATTACATCAATGCATCCATATCAATACATCTGTCATAGCAAGTAGGGGTCAAGGCCTATAAATGTGGACATTATTGACTCTGTTCCACCTCTCGTTCTCTTTTCCCCTCGTGAATATGGAACAACCAGGATCGATAGTTTTCCATTAGCAGCAGCGTAGCGATTGGACGGCTGCATGGTAACAGATGGGTACACTGCGAAACAATGGGCCCTGGCTACTGCCACTTAGTTAATTACAATAAATTTGGTTTAGTTCCGGGATGAGAACAGTGAAGGTTGGATTGACGTCTCTTTTTTCAGGAGCAGAAATACTGCACCCCCGTTGAAAACCCTTTTAAATGGCAGCCGCTCTGGGTTTAAGTTTTTCAGGGCACTTTTATTTTATAATAATCTCCAGGACTATAAATACTGGGCAGGACAGTAAAAAAAAATACCCTTAGTAATATCTTTCCCATACATATACACCCGAGTGTGAAGGTATACAAAATAGAGGGTTGTTTCAGCAGAGGTATGTTATGGTGACCTGATCAAAACACAAGTAAGGGCGGAGGAAATAGAAAAATACAGCCGGGATTAAATTACCTTGGTGACAGAGTGCTGTGTCACAGCTGCAGCTCAGAGATGCACATCCTCCTGTATCTCATAGCTCGGATAGACAAAACTTTTCTTATACCACAGATGTGCTCAACATTTATCAATTTAGCACAAATACATAAATAGATAGAGCTTTAATTAGTGTAGTTATGTATAAAAACTAGCCTCATCCACCCTTGTTAGGCATTTTTAACTTGGAGTCGTCTGTAAAGTTAAAGATTTCTCTCCTCATGTCTATTTCCTGCATAGAGATCTCTGTGTGCATGAAGGAAATGGTGATTCAGGATTGTTTTACATGGTTTTAGATTTGCAAGCCTCAAAAGAATAAGCATTATTGATAATTGATGTATGGATGCTGGAGATGTTCACTTGTTTTTACTCGATTAAACGCTTTCTGAAAACCCTTTTCCCCCGCTGCTGCTGATTATCTGACCTTTATGAGCTACTCGAGTGACTCATCATAGTTCCGTCTGTAAGAGTTTATTGCTTTTGTTTTAGAAATCATTATTGGCTTTTTAGAAAAATGCAAGGTGCAGAGCAGCAAACTACTGTTTAGTGTTCCCTTCAGAGGCCACGGGGCATAAATAGACGACTCACCGCATTAAAAAACCGACGAGAGCTATCAGAGAGATGAGTAACCAAATATGAAAAGATAATAAACAATGTGGGCTGTGAAATTACCCGGGCCCATTGTTGGTGTTGAAATCAATCCAAAGACAAAACAATAAAAAACAGCCAGTTAATCCACTCATATGATTTTCACTGTTGTTTCAACCCACGTCTTTAACTTCTGAAGCATTTGCTGCTGTACAGTGAAATATTAATTACTGCTGAACATGTGCTTATTGACTAAACAAACAAATTATCTTTGACAATTTAATGTTTGACAATTACTGACTTTTAAAATGTTGTTTTCTTGAGGCGCTGTTGAAATTCTATTGAATTGTCCTGAAGCTAGATATTGAAAGATTTGACAAATCAATACTAAAAATCATTATAGGGACATAATTGCTGAACTAGAACAACTCTAAAGGTTCTTGAAATATTCTTTTGTAGTTACACAATCTTTATCCTTTATTTTCGGGCTGATAATTCCAGCTATTTGAGTTTTAGTCTGAATCAGAAAAAGCTTATTTCCAGGAGGATGAGATGCAAATTTGACTTTTAATGAGGCCGTTGGATTTGAAAAGGCAGGATATGAATACAGAGCTGGATAACGAGGATTCCAGGTGAGTCGCTGCTCACCATCTGTCAGCGGCTCCGTATAAATGCAAAGGTAGCTGTCATAAGGACAAAGGAAGACGAGGCTCAAGCCTGTGTTATCCCTAATGTTACATGTCTTCTCTTCGCCACTGTTAGATAATCTGATTAGCTCTGTGATACACTGCTGGAGGGAGGGCTGGAGCCGGAAGCCCCCCCCCAGGAGAATAGAAAGTAGTGCAGCTCTCTCCTCTCCGATCCTTGCAAGGCTGTGATGTGTTGTGTTGTGTAAGTGCTGTATAGACAACGGGCCGGGCTCTGTGTGATTTGTCCTTAAGACGGTTGTGCAGGGTCTATTTCTGAGATTCTTCCGATAGGACGGTGGAGATTGGCGCTTCAGCCGTTTTCTTCCTTTCAGTCAAAACGTGGAAATCATAGATGCTGCCAGTCAAACCAGTAAATTGTACCGTCTGCACCACCTCTGACATTCGGTACTTCTGTACTGGTGCAAAATCTAAAATCAAAAGTCTCCGGCAAGTGGCAAAATACAACACAAATAAGACTGACACTTTCTCTTTTAAGGGCTTGAGGCAGTAAAGAAGAGAACATATGAATGTGAGAACATAAGTTTGATGCCCACTTACAGTTCTGGCTTCACTTTCCCTCGATGTGCAACTGAAAGATGATGCTTGGCTTTATTACACGGAAGGAAAGACGAGGCTCTATCTGTATTATTGTCTGTTGAAATGTCCACACAGAGATTTTAGCCATTGTGTGTCTAGAATTATTGAATCAAAGGCAACTGCATTTTCAATTTGTTCTGAAGGACACATCCAGGAGGAAGCAATCAGAAGGTTTGAATGACTGGGATTGT
The DNA here is from genome assembly GCA_038501795.1 of Pseudopleuronectes americanus. Classification (NCBI taxonomy): domain Eukaryota; kingdom Metazoa; phylum Chordata; class Actinopteri; order Pleuronectiformes; family Pleuronectidae; genus Pseudopleuronectes; species Pseudopleuronectes americanus. Next base: position 18,952,115 of record CM076728.1, on the reverse strand, counting down.
GTTCCACCAGTTAGCTCTGATTTCCCAATTGTCGTTATTGAAGGTTTAGCGCCGAGCATCACGGACAGAAATCACAAAATGCCTTTTTTTAAATCATTAGAAAGTTGAGCTCAAGTTTTTTCTAAGTGAGAACTACATCAGTTTGTATTATAATTACTTTTTTGAAGGATTATAACATCAGTAGAATTTTGGAACGCCCTCAATCAAACCCGAACTAGTGTTGTATGATATTATATTTTCCATCAGAGTAGAATAAAAATCCTCCTCTAGGTCAATAGTGTTTACGTAGTGTTCAGAGAACTAGTGGAGAGAAGCTCCCAGACGAGCCGAGGCAGATACACAGAAAAAAGCTTTTCTGAGTAGAAGCGCTGGCATATTTAGAATATCTTGAATTATTAAGTCCAAGTTCCAAGAAGTGTTTTTTTTTCTGCACAGTCGCTATGTAAGCTAGTCTCTCTATAAGAAAAACAACTACTTTTACTGATGTAGGCCAATGGATGACCCAACTTTTCTAATCCTCTCTGCGTCATCGGTCTGTTTGTTCCACCTCGACCGGCCGGGCGTCCACTGATTGGTCCCAATTAGACGTTTTGTGACAAAGATGGCACTGAGCAGTAAACACACATCAATCTGCAATAATCTGGCTCCACATGGAATATATTTGCTTCTGGATCTTGTTTCCCAATGAATCAAAGGACAATCCAGAAAATACCTGAATGAAAGAACGCTGTAGAAGATGGAGGGGAGCAATAACCTCCTTTGACTTCAATCCTTCCAGCACTTGTTCCACCATTACCACTATAAAATATTGATATTGGTGTTTTATGGCAAAGTTCTATCACTTTTCGCACTGGTTGTCTCATTTAAACTCGCCCCTGCAGAGATGGGGTGAAACTATCGGTATAGACCATGGACATAATAATGTATAACGCTCATTTACTGTTGTGACCCTTTGAAATACTTGCACAGCGAGTTCCTCCCACTATGTGATGATAATGAGACATTTTAAGGATTGTGTAATTGCTGCTTTTAGTCTGTGACGGGTGAGGATCATTTTTAATATAAGGTTTTTTTCCCAAATCCCCAAAACGCTGGTGCACAGTAAAGAAGTCCGGGTGTCTAACAATCGCTGACAATGGGGAAAAAATATAATCTGCCTCTAATGTTGTCTTGATGAGGCGTCCTGGGGAAGAAAAAGGGGCTTGCAGACCAGATTCACAAGTGCAAGCTGTCTCTTCATCATCCCGAGGCAGAGAGCGCTTACCGTCCCCTGTAGTCATCCTCTGCCCCCGGGTCTCAATTAAAGTGTTTCACTGAAATGAGCAGGGAAAGGGGGCATCTACCAGTTCCACCAGTCTGCGCTGTGGTGCGAGGAATAAGGGCCGACATGTTCTCCCAGTGTTTCTTCTTCACGTTGCAGTCGCAGGGTGCTCCAGACATCTGTAAAACTTTAAAGACGTCGTGTGAAGATGAGTTTTCTACGAGTTAATTTGGTAAAGGTTCAGTGATGCCCAGTGGAGATACAGGGAAAGATGAAAGGCTCCAAAATCAGAGCAGCCATTTTGTCAGTTGTTCAGGCCCCTGTGGGTTTAGTTAGACAAAATAAAACATCGATATCCCCACTGGGTGAGTCCAGTTCAGCGATGCCCCGACCATCACAACATTTGACTGCACCACTTCCCACTGGTGCTGTTTGTCAAGTGACTGAATACAAAGCTTCTCACAGCACAGACTGAAATTGTTTTTTCTTTTACCCCAGTAAATTCAGTAAATATTTAAATTAATGAGATTCTTTTGCTGGAGACTTACTGGAACAGTAACAAAGACCAGTGCAGTTTCCCTAAACCCCACTTTGGCAGCATCTGCTCCCCGGCAGATGAAAATACGCCGGTTAATACGACCATCTGTTAAAATACAGATCTGCGAGGCTTCTTTTCTTCTGCAGATGTCTGTTACCTTAATGCCCGAATATTATAAAAACACAAAGCCCTTAATTAGAAAACAAAACGGTTCGTGAAACGAGGGGAGAAGTTCTCCCTATATTTAGTCTCGGATACGAGTGGACCGTAATCCCAAAGACCGGGAGAGGCTTTCATTGGCTGGAGAGAAAGTACCTGTGTGTGTGTTCTAGTGTGTGTGTGTGTTGTTTGTGTATATTTCCCAGCACCCTTTATTTTTCATACTGGGTTGGATCGTCTTTGTTTCCTGCTGCGGAGAACACATGCAGTCCATGTGAGGTTGTGTTTATTTGCCATATCTGGTGCCCCTCCACATTCCGGGGTCTTTTTGCCTCATTCTCTGTTTATCTTGGTTCAGTGTTTCAACTCAGTCTCACCATACTCACTTTCAAACAGGCCTCTGTTCCTCTGCTGCGGCTGTGAACAAAAAAAAACTACCTCTGGCTGGGAGCTTTCCAATTAACTGTTTGGGTTTGTGGTTTGGGAAGTTGTCAGAAAGCCAAGGTGAAAAGTTAAAGTCTCGGTCATTCATAGCCAGAGTTTGACAAACACCTCAGGAGCTGTGTTCAGATAGGAGGAAGCTACTTTATTAAACTTCCTATAACGCCAACATAGTCATAAATTATATTTAAACAAATGTTAGAGGATGTAATGCTGAACGAAGGTTTGCTTTCAGTGCTTTAGATCCATTTGTGCTCACTTTATGTACTCGCAAACTTAATGTCAGTTATTGTCGGTACCCTGGATCCACTAGAGAAAGAAAGTTGCAAGTGTCTTCTGGTCGTGTCACTTGAACTAGCGACAATGGCTCCCCCCACGATTTCTGGTGGTACTGCTCAGTTTCGTTTGTATACATAAGTTTTGAGAAGATTTGCACGAATATGGACAAAGTGATCGCAGAGGTTTGTGTATCTTTCATTGAGCATAACTAAACCTTTAGTCTTTGTCTTGTTCTATGTGGTAACAAGTGGTTGCTCAGTATGTGGTAATCAAAGATGTCTTATCTGATACCAGATACCATCTTTAAACCAGGACTGGGATTCCGGTCTTCAACTTAGTATCACATACCAGAAGGATTTGGGTTGAGTCTCATTTTGACATCTGAAAACAGCTGCATTCACCGAATAGCAGAGACCAGAGGATACAATGAGCCATATTACATTTTTCTAAAAAACTAGACCCACTCCGGAGCTTTGAGGTGTTTCTACGTGAAATTAATCAAAACTGGTTTCACTGTGAAATATCCGTCCGTGATGGATCCAGTAGAAAAACGAGAATCGTGTTCAGTAAAGACATCCAGAGAATTAAATTGAAGTATTTGGGGGTGATGGTGTGTGACATTAGCAAGTCTCACATTACCAGTTTTCCCTCCACGACGGCTCCTCTAAGCAGAATCCAGGATGGAAACCAGCAGCTATGTCTGCCAGCTCTGCACGCTCGTGGCCCCCTCATGGCAGCGAGAACTAACGGAAAAAAATCTCGACTTCAACATCTCGACTTCAACATCCCCCCCCCATCCAAAAAAAATAAAAATCCTGTGAGATGACATCAGCTCCTGTAAGTGCACGCTCCTTGGTGCAGTCAGACGCTCCGAGATGCCAGAAGCGGGAAAAGAGAAGCGAAGGCCCGGTCCAAGCTCTCTCTCTCTCTGTGGACCTGAGTGCTGAGTCATCTCTTATTAGGAGCCACTGCACTTCATTCCAAAGATTCAATTCATCATGAGTAAGCGTGCTGAGTAATGATTTCTCACAGAAGGGTCCACATTTTGATTCAGGCGGGAAAAGGCCTCACACCACGGAGTCAAAATGGGTCGTTTGAGGTCTGGTTCTGTTTAGACAACTGAAGCTGGAGCGTTAGGATCCATATTTCTACCATGGAGGAAATATTGTACCCGTTAGAGCAATAGTTGGATGGTCAGTGTTGATATTGTGAAACTGCAGCACACCAGAGGACACCAGCTTGAGGAGGAGGTCGTCCAAATGTGGCCCAGGATCCAATTCCAGTAAAATACTCCCAAAAAAGAAAGTGGCCCCATTCGTCCCAAACCGCCTCCCAATGAGGTCTGAGTGATCGGATCTCAAGAAGCATTAAGTTTGCCTTTGGGTGCATTTATAACTTCTGCTTTTACGCTGTGATCTGATCACTCAGGACGAATGTTAATACCACCTGTGAACTGGGGGTCAGTTCAGGGTCAGGTGGAGGTCCACCGTCTGTTTTTCCTGTCAGGAAAAAATTGAAACACAAGACGTTTGATTTCAATTTTTAATCAAATGACCACTGCAGTGTTCCTCCTGATGGAGCCACTCTTATATTATTCCATTAAACTTTAACTTCATGCAGCTCCAGACACAAACTTTATTTATGGAACCCCAAGGCTACGAGGGTCCAAGACTTTGAAAGTGTCTGGGAACATTATGCTCCACTTTAAAGGACACATACCCTCACTCTAATTAGTGCGCTGCTCCACCGCATGGAATATATCAGATTATACCCAAAGTTCGTTCACTCTCCGTTTTCTCACCCCATTGATATTCCTTTTCAGTTTTACAAGAACTTAATTTCCCCTCTCTGCTGCAGAGACAAATAAATATTGCATGCCTCAAAATAACTCTTTAAGTTCCAGTCATAATATTGTCCGACTGAGTCCAGACCCCGGTTTTATGTTCTTGTCTCCGCGCTGCTACCCGAGGCGTTTTGAGAACTCGCATGAGGGAAACTTTGAAGAGCTTTGTGGCACGGAAGCCAGGATAGTGTTGTGATTTCCAACGGCTTACTCAGATTTGCTTTTGCACAGATATTGAAAAAAGATATTGCATTAAAGGGGTAAAACTTGCACTTTGCCTCACAGCCAGAGTGAGCAGATAATCTTTGAGCTCATAGAAGAAGCAGCCGGAGAAGGAGGAGAAGGAGGAGGAGGAGAAACTTCATCTGGAATACCTCATTCCCCCATTTTATGCTGTGTTGACTTTTCCAGACATGAAGGAAAAATGAGTGCACGCTGGAAATGTGAGAATTCCACGTGGTTAGTGGTGAAAAGCTCTCAGCCCGAAGCTGGTGCTCTCATCATTGTGCTATGTTGCGTTTGCATGATCAAAACCTGAGTCTGAATCAGCAGTACTGGGCCTCTGAGTGACGGCAGGGATCCCAGTCCCGAGGCGTACTGGTGCGTATGAAAGAGCTTCACAAACAACAAAAGACTCACTTCAAATGAACGATATCGTCTCATCTGAGATACAACATCTGGAGTTCTCTGTAAATGATGAAGATGAGGAGGAAAAATAACAACTGAAATAATAGATTTTTAGTTTTTTAAAGAATTTTCCATTGTCTCATATGCTTTGTCTTATTAATGTTTGCAGCTGCTGCAATGGAATTTCCCCCTGAGAGATTCAAGTGCTCCTTTTTTTTTAATATATATATTAATGATGTGATGCCCATGCTTTCTCACCACCTGTCCAAACCATATGAATATCACATTAATCTGACAGAGTACAGTATTTTAGAGGAAACTTCCCAGCAGCCCATCTGCTTCTAATGTGCGTGTCCCCGGTTTTATATAACGAGCGAGAAACTGTGAGTCGCAAATGAGGGAGGAGGAGTCTGTGCTCTTATTTTTGAAAAAACTATAAATACAACGAGACAGCTGCATTCCAAAGAGTGAAGAAAGATCAATTAGCTCTTTTCAATCCAAAACTTTTCTGATTTTGTTTCTTACAATCGTTCATAAATAACCTTTAAAATAAATAAAGTGAAAGTAACGAAACACTTCCCTTTAGCCTAACCTCCATCCATCCCTCGCTCCATCCCTCCATTCCTCCATCCCTCCATCACTTTTCTATAGTGCCTGTCCTTTGAGTGTTGGGGGGGGGAGTTTGAGCCGAATCTTATCTGACATTGGACAAAATGTTTTCATTAGTCTGAGTATGACGCCTTTAAACGGAGCAGCAACAGTAATCTAATAACCGGATCAACAGAAAGTTTCCAATTCCAGAAACCTTCTGTAAATTTGAAGTTGAAAAAATCTTGCAAAACCTCAGATTCTACAGTTTTTACAACATTATCCAACATAATCTGAAAAGAAGGTTAGATTATGCTCATTAGATTGACTGATTCCAGCAGAGGATGGGCTCTGACCTCCTGGTTTTAGAGAAGCAGTCTCTCTTTCAAAGCCATCAGCAGATTTGTGCGACGCTCGGTGATAAATAATGTGAAACAGCATTTTAATAAGCTCCCGGCTGGAAACGGTGAACCTATCATTTACATCAGCTGCAGCGTTCCTGTGATCTTTTGTCATGTTCGGCTATTTCCTCTCTCCCACAGAAGAAAAAGGAGCAGCTTACATTTGCAATGCAATCTCAGATGTGTGCACTCCATCATTCCTCCCGTCTCATCTCGCTGGGTTTACATCCCAACGTATCGCCTCGCCTGCTTCAGACCAGAGACATATACGGCCTCTGTCCTCGCTCTGTCCTTGCTCTGTCTGTCCTTGCTCTGTCTGTCCTTGCTCTGTCTGTCCTCGCTCTGTCCTCGCTCTGTCCTCCCTCTGTCCTTGCTCTGTCTGTCCTCGCTCTGTCCTAGCTGTGTCCTCCCTCTGTCCTTGCTCTGTCTGTCCTCGCTCTGTCCTAGCTGTGTCCTCCCTCTGTCCTCGCTCTGTCCTCCCTCTGTCCCCGCTCTGTCCTCGCTCTGTCCTCGCCCTTTCCTCGCTCTGTCCTCGCTCTGTCCTCGCTCCCTCTGTCCCCGCTCTGTCCTCGCTCTGTCCTCGCTCTGTCCTCCCTCGGTGCTCTTCTTTAAACACTCATTTATTTGTTGTTCACTTGTCACTTGTCAACCGTGTGCGTTTTACCTCCAGCCGTAGCTCATCCATTTAGCTCCTGCTTAAATAAGAGAGATGTTAGTGGCTTGGTAGCAGAGGGGGCGATTTTATTTTAGTATTTTTTTGCTGTTAAATATGGCCCAAATAAAAAAGATTAAACCATTAATTCAGCAAAACAAGAAGCAGGAGATAGGAGACTCACAGAACTGCTGCAGTCTACTGTTCTGCTCAGTGGGAAAGCAGAGATATAAAATCCATCATCCACGTTAGAATTGTTGCCAATCGATACTTAGTTCCATTCTTTATTCCTCTTCTGGTTTTTGGTTCGATTTGAACTAATAGATATCACAAAATCTCTTTTCTCATAACTTCTGAAACAAGCGAATGGTCAATCAAAGAAACAACTTCAGTGCATTTAGTACCTTTCACAGACATATCAGTATCATCTTTTATGTTTGGAGAGATGCGCTGATTTGAAAACATTTACTTTACAGATTCATACCTCATACGTCACGTAAATGGAAAGTTTTTTATTAACTTGATATCGGTTTTGACACTGGCCCATACAAATCCACATCAGCCAGGCTCTATTTAGTAGCTCCACTGTACTTTAACTGCATTTTACATAAAATTGTATTAAGATTATATGATATTATGATATTTTGATGCAAGAAGATGGTAACTAAACTAAATCTATCCTCTTAAAGGAGCTGAAACTAAACCTCCTCATTACATTAACATGATTTTGACCAGGAGCTGTTGATTTCAAGTCTTGTGTTGTGTCACAAATATAATGTAGATCAAGCTCCAAACATCAAATCAATGAAACTGAGCCTCAAACTTCAATAATTTCAGATGCAACTCCCAAAACTAATAATTCAGAAGTTGAGTTTTGCAGTCACAGCACTGGTGTCACTGTTCTCCTTGCACTCAGATGACTTGAGGACCAACTTTTCCTAAATCACGTAAAAAACATTGCAGCCCTGCCAATAGTTGCCAAGAGATGTTATTGGGGGGAGAGAAAAATCCATTATGAATGTCAGTGACGCCCGAGAGCTTGTGGCTTTTCCAAACAATGATTTCCTCTCTATCTTGTGTGGGTGATTAGCTGGTGTTTTACAAGCAGGACACCACACAGAATAATTGATTAGTCATCTTTTATAAGTCCCCCCCCCCTGCACAGCATCCGGGGTTCCTCTCTGCACAACCCCCCTGATTTCCCTCTGTAATACGGCCGCTATTGATCCCGAGGAGAAGCGAGGAAACTGTCCCTCACCGGGAAACGAGGCATTTTAATGAATGGAGCCCGTCCGCCCGACATAAATTAAGGCCCTTCTCCTGGGGCTCAGGCTTCCAGGCGGTGATGATCGCTTAATATGCACGCCTCAGGCCAGACCATGAGCACAATGATCACAGATTATCAGCCTGTGTGGTAATGAGTTTATTCGTTGTGTCGTCGGCATACACTCGAATACGATCTCACTGCGATACATAAAAAGCTCTTTTTAGCAGGATTTTCTTTGGTTTTTTCATCAGTATAAACAAGTGAGGTGGCCTCTGGGACTCTGGGAGGAAGTGATAAACTCTGCTGTTATTTGACAGCATCCAAGGGTAAATAACGCGCCCTCGTCTCAACAGGAAGCTGCTTCTGTTCCCCCTTCCCAGTCTGCCATGAAGGCAGTTGTCTCATTTTTATGGAGGAGAGGCCCAGCGGGGCTGAGGCGCGGAGAGATGTACTGTAGATTCACCCGGGCGATGCTTGTGTTTGCCTTAGGAATGTAAAGTTGATCCACACACATCACGCCCCTCAGCAGCCACACTCATGCCTCGGGAAGGCCCCGCTGTCATCGGTAATCTCTCATAACCGCAGCGCCTCTACTCCAGCAGGGCTGTTCTACATGTGCATTCCTAATTATCATACTTATGTTCCCATCAAATGGATTTCTATAAGTCATAAACATCTTAATTGAATCGGCTCTCAGCTTTAATAGGGGTCCTAAGGATATTTCTATGACGTGCTGAGGGGCTGGAGGGACTCTGTGTAATTATCTTTAATTGACTCAAACAATCGAGGCAGCGATAAACCTGAAATACATGTTTTTTTTATAGCTGAATATAATAAACCTGCTGTGTTTATCACAGATGTTCGTTCGACTGTAGAGACGCTGTGTATCCACATCGTGCTTTGTTCTGTCGTCATGTGACTTGACCAACTGGGAAACCGCCTCCCACTGATTCATCTCTCAAACGAGGCGTGAGGACACACAGCTATGCACGACTTGCACACGCAATGGAAATTAACCAGAAGCACACACAGTCTGGTGGACGCCACATGAAAATCCCATCATGTGAAACTGCTGACCCACATTTCGGGTGATGGTGTAATGGAGAGACTGGGAAGGAGCTAGATTACACAGCTGAGGACCAGTGGGTTTAGTTGCAAAACCAGTCGACGGAATTCAGGTCTTTTGTTTCTAGTTTTGATTCAACAATGTAACAGTGAGTTTGGTTAATTATTTTACCCTCCAGCTTTGGTTTTAAATTAAGTTTATTAATTTTAGTAAGATAATTTTGTGTCCTTTTTGCATTTATTTAGAGAGCGAGCACAAGTGTGAGTTGCCCAAACTAGCAGGTCAGCTAGTTGGTGTCACATCGTGTTGGTTATGATGTGTCACTGCTCATGTTCCCTGCACTAATCAATACAAATCACAATAATGACTCGAAAACACCCAGTTTAATTACAACCTGCATATCTATTCCAAAAAATATTTATATTTATGTTGCTGACTCATGAATCCGGCACCATTAGCTCAGTGGTTCCAGTGGTTTGAGAGCTGTTGTGATCCATTACAAAAAGTCCAATATCCCCTGGAAGAGCGAGCGAATAACTCGATTGGCCTTAGTGACAGACGCCTATCAGTGCTATTGTTAGAGAGAGAGAGAGAGAGAGAGAGACAGAGAGGCTTAGCTGCTGCTCGTTCGCTATAAGTGCAACAACCAATAGAGCAATAGCGTCAATGGAAGCCACGCCCACGCCGGCTCCTCCCACGCCACCAAGCTGCTCTTCAGGGTGAGATACATACGCTCTGGTCTCCTCACCCTGCTGCCGTGCAGCCGCTCGCTGCTTGTGTTACACATCGTTAATAGTCCGGGAGGATTCGTGTACAGTTCACACTGCGACTGCATTCATCACGCCTTCAGCAGCTCGTAAATCACTCACTAATTATCCCACCAGACTCTTTTTTCTGAGACCCCGTCCACAGCCAGTCGGCGTTTACGGCTTCTGCTTACTCCCGCGTCATGTGTGCATTTAACAGATGTTACATACTTTGAATTATTGGAATCCACTCGCCTGTAGAGAGCTAATGACTTATGGGTTTTACTTCCCATGCCCTTTGACCTCTTCTGCATCGAATAAGCTTCTTTTATATTAAATCCTTTCCTTTTTTTTGTGTGAATTACCAAACGCCATATTTTAAGGCTGAGTAAGGTCTTGTTTTTTTTTACCTCACGCACATTTCTCTGTTAGAATAAATGAAATGAAGGAACACTAGATTTACTGCTTCCCCCTGGAGGACTGTGGGGAAAAGGCAGCTGAGCAGACCGCCGGTCTCTAAACACCTTTAGCAGAAGTGAAGCGCTTGTAGGCAGGGTGGCCCTCATCATATTTCACACTCACGTAGATATGCCATTAATGGAATGCCGATACTTCTAACTTTAACAAGGCTCAGAGGAGTTTCATTGTACCGGAGGCGCCGGAGAGACGAGCTCATTGCCACATTTTAAGATACAGTCTGAATCAGAGATTTCATTATTTCCTTCTTTTGAGTGGACAATAAAGAGTTTATTATTTATTTTTTAAAGTTTCATTAGAGCAAGTATTGTATTGCTTTCATTTTATTATAATATTTTATAATTTCATTTGGGAAGAGTCGGGATGAAGAATTAATCAAAAAGTAATAACTGAATTCAGAACCTAATCAGGTGGAGGAACTTTTTAATGCTGCATGTGCAATATATGATGACTTTCTCCAAGGGCGAAGGTTAAATCCAAGTATTCTTCTTACAATTTCAATGGTTGGAATCTCGAGAGTTACTTAATTAAACTGCATAATGACCGACTTAATAATCCAGATAAATTCTCCCTCTAGAACTTTTATCTCCTAGGTTTAGCTCTCTATTGAGAAATTCCTCCCTATTGAATATGGAAGACCAGTATGAGAAACTGTGGCCCTGCTGCAAACCAGCAATGACCCCACAACCATTAAGGTCTTTTCTGCTGCTTAGAAACTCAAAGAACCAAGAACATAATCAGGTTCATGTATTAATTCACAGGTGATGTTGTGCATCAACATATAATATAATCACCCTCCTCAAAGTCCAGCTAAGTCCTGGAAGCAGAGTTTAAGACACAAGTTACTGTGAAAATTATATTTCCGGTTTTACTAAAATTGAAATATTTCAGGATTTATGACTCATGTTAAAAAACCGTTACGTCAAACCTCCATAAAGAGGAAAAGGAAAAAACGTTTAAAAAGTTTAAAACTTGATAAAGGTGAAGTTTTTCAGTCTAACCTTGATGTTTTGGTGGAAATCAAGTAGGATTTCACTGAACATTTTATAGATATGTGAATGTTTTAAATCATAAACAATAACAACAATCTCAAATCAATAGAAATCATATCAGAGAGGCCTTTTTCTGTCAGGTTTAGTATCACAGCCAACTCTCAATCTTCTTCTGACGTAGACAACCCTTCATACATCACTCGTGAAACCAAAGTATAAACAAAGTGTTCAGAGTGATGCTTTCAGATTATGAGCTCAAGGCCAAACCCAGCCCCCCCCCCACAGCATCAGTGAATCGATGCAGCAGATAATCAGACACATCGGACAGCAAGACGGCTCGTGTCATTCATCACGTTAACTCAAGACAGCCTCTGCCAATTTCCCCTTGTGTCATTTATCATAAACACACCTAGCCTGACTAATGTGAGGCAACATAATGACTTTATCAATAACTCATCATCTGTGACCGGGGACATCAGAAGCTCTGTTTGCTTTATTCCCACGAACAAGAGTCCATTATTGTCCCCGCTCTACAGATAACAGCATGTCAAACAAAACAACCTCCATTAGTTCATCAGAACCATGTCTGGCTGTAATGTGTAATATCTCATCACGGTTTGGAACTGTTGATAAAGAAATACTCAAGAGTGTGAATGGTGAAGGACGCACCTCTGAAGAAGGAAGTCTGTACACACACCCCGTGACTTGGCGAATGCCTGTAGTTTCCCACGTACTCATAAAGTTTGCTCTCGAAAAGTTATTGGATTGTTGGACCAGCTTCCGTTTGATCTTTTGTTTGTGAGCTGAGCCTTAAGAGAACCTGCATCTTCTAGCTGATTAAAATCTCATTGCATTGTCTATTCACATTTGTGTGTGTGTGTGTGTGTGTGTGTGTGGGGGGGGGGTATCGCTTTAGAAAACCTGGTCAAAAGGAAATCCTCCAGCGGGACGTCTCGTACTCTCAGTCTGAGAGATGGGATCGGGAAGCTTGAAGCCATTTGTCATCTCCTTGTTCGGTGCTCTGTGGCTTTCTCTTCCTCCTCCTCCTCCTCCTCCTCCTCCTCCTCCTCCTCCTCCTCCTCCTCTCTCCGATAGAGCTATCTGTCCTATTGCAAAGGAAGTGGTCGTGCAGCAGAAACAGAAGGTGACGAAGGCGGCGGCGGCGGCTTCTCCTTTAAAGCGATATGATTCCACCAGATAAAAAAAACAAACAGCTGATAATGGAGCAGCAGGTTGGATTCAGCTCGGCCTGAAGCCAGAGCTCCTTAGCGTTCCCTCTAAGGCTCGTTGTTGCTTTGCGTCTCCGGAGCTAAGGTCCCACTCGTCCCGTGCCCCCCCCATCCCCCACCCCCCTCTTGTCTCTATCTGTCCTCAGCCGAGGTGACTGTTGTTTATCGTGCTAAGTGCCTCGTTTTTTCTCCTCTCGCTGCATTCAGCCGAAAACTAACGGTTGCGTCTGCCAGGGACAGTAAACACTTCCCTTCCTATGCACCACAACATTTGTTCACCAGGATCGCACATACAGACACACTCAATTGCACAGGATGTTTGTTGTCCTGCTCTAGATTGTGTGTCGGGCGTTATGGGTGTTTCATGAATATGTAATTTTCACCACAGCTCATTACACAGCTACTGTTCTTTTTATTTATCTTTTATACATGAGAAGTTTCATTCGCGTTCAGATTGATGGGAAATAAAAGACGTGAATGTGAGATTATTCAAGTTTGAAAGAGCCCTGAAAAAACACACAAGTTGTCGTGACTCCAGTGAGACAGCAAATAACTACACTACAGTATATTTAACTCCAACAAGGAGGTTATGTTTTCACCCCTTGTGCTTTATTGATTGTTTGTTTCTGCAAAACTTGGTGGAAAGATGGGACGTGGGTCTGAAAAGAACCAATTAATCAGATCATGGAGGGTTTCACAGGTTTGCCAGGGAATAATTCATGGGTCTTGCTGAAAAATATCATATTTACAAGACTGATATCTATGAGTTTGTGTAATTTGGTTCAGCAAATATAACTCATACAGAAGTTATTGCTGCATTTGTTGAAGAATGCTCTGTAAAGACATTAAAAGCACAAAGCCTTAGCAACATGTGGTAGGATCTGAAACTTTATCTTTGAGATATGTTGAGTTTCAGAACAAAATGGTGTTTTTAATGTGTAAAAAAAACCTTGTGCATTGATGCCATGGTGTCAAAAATGCTGGAGGACTGATGGGAATAAACCAAAATATCACCATGTCCCCTTTAAACCATTTTTATCCTCGGCTGTATTCTGTCTCTCAGATATATTGTGTTGCTCTCAGGCTTTTATAACATGACCAACGTCCTGTGCTGCAGAATATGTGTCTGCGGTAACAACTCAGTTCAGCCTCCACCTCCCCACGCTCTCAAACCATCATCCCTCTTCCATGTTTGTGTTGGAGGTGGAGCTCTGCTGGCTGTGGAGCATCTGTCGCTTCTCAGCTCTGGGATTTTCTTTCCTCCCTATCTCTTTTCTTTTCCTCCCATTGATCCCGTTTCTTGTCACATATCCAGGCCCCTGCTTATCCCTCGCTCGCACAAACACTCATCCACTTCACATCCTCCCTTCCCTCCGTCCCTCAGCAAATTCTACCTGCCTCCTGCCTATCAACACAGAAATGATCCTAAGCTCTTTCCCGTGAGCGCGAGGGAGAAAAAAACGAAGCGGCAGCAGCAACACGACGACGTGCCGAACATGAAATATCACAACAAAGCTGCTCATTAGTGCGTTGATACGTCGCTGCTAAAACCAAACACTGACTTGAGAACACATTTACACGTTTGTCAATTATTTTTTAAAAACACGTAGTCCTTTTTTTGTATTGATTTCCCAGAATCCCCAATTATCTTTTCCATCATCTGCGGCTTCAAGATAGTTGTTGCTTCTTGTTGTGTGTTTTTAACCAAAGTGCGCCCCATGTTGTGTTATTTGATAACATATTTGTCTCTATTCATCCAACCAGGGCAAAGCCTGGACTTTTCAAGCTCTGCCAGCCCGACTGAGGCTTTTAATGTCCTGCCGGCGAGGCCCCGGAATCTGTTCTGCACTTTGTTCCTCTGGTATCTCAGTCTTGTCTGAGACGAGCTCCATCCTCTGCCAGTCGGCATCAAGGGGAACACGCTGCTTTGCACTGTGCCAGACACACCCCTGGGCAACAACATGGTGGCAGGTGCATCTCTCTGTAAATCAGAGGCGTGTTGATGCTCTGTGACGACCGTCGGTTTTTCATCTATCGTGTCTGACATTGGGATCTGTTCTCCAGACCTTGCTTCCTTTTAAAAGGGGGGGAAACATCCAGCCTTTCTAACCAGGTTCAGTTCAGACCTTGAAGAGCGCTCGCCCAACGGTCCCCTTAGACTCAATACCTGTTTATTTTAAGAATGAGATATCTGCATTATTTTCTGGAGACATTTTGCCATGTTAATAAAGTTCAAAGAAAGAGTTCCGGAGTGTTTATGGGTTCATCCTTTGCTCCAACTCCACCTTTACACTAGGCTTTAATAAAAAATGTAGAGTAGTTTTTGCACAATCATGCTTAGAAGTGAAAATTATAAAATAAATATTGCCATCTTTAGCCGTGGTTTCTATCACAGAAACATCAAGGTAAAATATTACACCTGTTTAAGTACATGGACTCGCACCAGTACATTTGTTTTAAGTCCATTGAGTAACCTCTCATCGATATTTTCCACATCACCAGGCTCCATTGAAAAAAGGCATTTGAAGAAAACTTGAACGATATCCAGGAGAACCGTGATCAATTAATCATTTCAGCACTGAAGTACCTAAAAGCACCAAACTGATTTATCGTGGCACTTGTTAAACGTCAGACTCTCTTCGTTGGAGGGATTCAGGTGTGCTATGCTAATGCGAGGCCTCGATCTGTTTGCCTCAAGCGGAGATGAAGAGCCGGCTGCAGAGGTCCGCTGAGTTAAACTCTTCTCTAACTCCCAGTGCATTCCCCCAGAGGTTCTTTCCTTTCCACTCTCCAACTTGTGGTCCAGTGATCATCATCTTCATTCCTCAGGGGGCCACACAAGCTAAACTCAAATCTGTGGAGTTCCCTTTGCAGACGGAGGCTTTGAATTTGAGATGTGTTGATTTCTTTGACTCATTTATAAACACTTGGAGGCTCCATAAAGAAAACATGGTGTGTTTGTTTGGTCGGCAGAGACCTTGAAACTACAGGCGTCAGGAGGATTTCTCTTTATCTTAGAGAAGTGGGATTCAACCTGAAAACCCCCCGTCAGCTTCTCCTCTGTCTTCAAGTGCCTCTTTGTTTAAGTCAATCTCACAGATTGAACAGAAATGGAATTACTTCTACGTTTGTATGAGCAAATTTATATTTTAGAGTCTGTGTTAAATGGATCCAAGCTGCCAAGTCGAGCAGCTGTTTCCTCAGAGTGTGTTCACCGACCTCTCAGGTGTGGAATGTGCCGATACTTCCATTGTCTCTGTATGCTCAGGTTGAATGCTAAAGTTCCATCTTAGAGAAGTTTTCTTTATCTCAAAGTCTGACAATGAGTTCAAGTTTCCCAACTTTTTATTTCTTGTATATACTCAGGTTTCTGTAAATGTAATGTAAAGGTGTCCTCCCATTTGGAGTCTGTGCCCTGGTGATGCAGTCGCGGTATCGAGGTCTGACTGGTGCACATGCTTCGACCAATCACGAGCCAGTCTCTGCTCTCAGCTTTGAGACTTTCCTTAAATAAATAAACTCTGACTTTCGGAAGCTGTAATGTCGTCCATCTTTTTATATATTGAATAAGCTGGAGCTCAACTTCTAAACGTAAACCCAGCTCCTTTCATTCACATTTAATGTTGAGAGAATAATTGGACAGCTCTTTCAGCGAGAATCCATTTGCCCTCACCCCCGAGTTTAACATGAATGCCTCACAACGGTGGGAATAAAGAAAATACAGCCGGTTAAAGAGGAAAAAACAGGTTTCACTCGATTGTTAAAGCTCAGACTCGCTGAATCACCGATACGAGCCGGACACCCTGTTGTCAAGGCTCTTGGATCTGTCTGGAGAAATTTGCCAGTGCTGCAGTTGTGTCAGACATGACAGCTTTTCCTCCCGGGGGCTGAGCATCATTCATATTCATGAGCACGATGCCGGGGAGCTTCTGGGAGCCGAGCACTCCGTGAAACCACTGCAAGGCTTCTTTTACCCCCGGCTCCTTCCTGCTCAACATTTTCTCTGGCAGAATGTCACCAATGCAGAGCCGTCGTATTTCATGTTTGAATCCATTCGACTGATCAAATGCATAAAGGACAAATCAATATGTTTGAGCTGCTTCAGACTCAGAGATTCATTTTCTGAAGCTGCAGTTTCTCGTAAGGATCCTTTGGTTCTCAGATGTTCTGCAAGTTACAAAGATCACCTGTCAATCAGAGACATGTCCAGCTCAGTTTGTCCCAGTTATATATTGTAATGATTTAAGTTTGAGCTACTTTGAGCAGTGCTAGTTTTTGTCTCTCTAGTCACACGTCCATGTTAACTCAGGTGTGTGTCGTACTTTACAAATTGAGCTTTTAATACTGGAGCAGATGCAAAATGCTTGGGTACAAATATTGTTTTCTTGTGGTCAGAAACTACGAGGATACACAGACTATTGAAGAAATATGTGAGATATTCACATGTCCATATCCAAAGCTCCATCCGGGCCACTGCAGGGGGCACGACACTTAAAAAATTAGGTATAATGAGCTTTGTGTACAAATTACGTGAACGCTAATCAAGGTTATTTGGCAGGGAATGCCAAGAAAGAGAATTTGTTTTTTGGGCTCACGGACCATTACCAGTGATTTACTGGGGTAACTTCAGTCTTGGCAACGCTTTTACGACGCTGCAGGTTTCTCTAATTATGTCCTTAAACATCTAAAGTACCAGGAGACCAGTTAGCAGAGATGCTTAAAGCACAAATCCTGCTACTGGTCCCTCACAAGACAAGTTCAGCTTAATTAAGCCTTTTGATGTGCGGCTTCCTCCTTTAAACACGGCCTCTTGTCTTTCTCTGCGGCAGACTGTCAAACTAAAGCCAATGACACCAAACAGCTGAAGCCCAGTTAGCAGCCCCTGTAGAGTGCTGTTATAAAAAAACTATATTATAAATGTGTTGGATGCAATAAACAACATATGGAGGGTTTTCACTGTTCTCAAAACGGTGCCAGCAGTGGAAGTAAAAGATTTAAGAGATATAACTTGTCTGGCTGAGGAGGGTTATTTCCTCTTTGGAGCTTGAATATGATTTAAAACAACTCTGTCAAAACATTCCTGTTTTTATTTTGTGTGCAGAGATTGACATTTGTGAGGTTGCAGATGTGAATTACAACACAACAGGGATACTCTGGGTAGTAACCGTAGTAACACATTCATGTGGAGGTTCCTCTGCATGTTCACCTCTGATTTCAAAATAAAAGTCTGAGAAAATAGCAGCATCTTTGCCTTTAAGGATCCTTATCTGGACACAAGGCTGCAGCCCGACTCGCTGGACACTGGACGCCCCAGTAAACCTACATCTGGTTTCCTATCAGAGCTGCGGATGTTCCACCAGTTGCACATCTGTGCTCAATGTACTCCTGACTTCAGAAACTGCCTCACTGCTGTTTTTATGTCAGTGTATTTTCCAGGGAATAATAGTAGTCATCCTCCGTTTACCATTAAAGAGAGAGGAAGTTCAAAATGACACACTTGAGCAGACTGTCGGACACAGAGAGTGAGCACGTGGAGTCAGAAGGCGACACCAGAGTGAAATATTCCCTTAATCCTCACAATGAGTGATGTCTCATATGATTCAAAATGGCAAACGGAATTCATCGGGACTTGAGAGCGGTTCTCCAATTATATTAGAAAGAAAAAGTGTAATATGTGAGATGTCGAAGTCACCGTCGCTGTATTAACAGACCGGTGGAATTGCGGAATTCAATAATTCAGAGACAAAATTACTCTTCAGAAGGGGAGACGTGAATAATTCAGGGTATTATGACTTTAAAGAACTATCGGCTGCGCAACAGAATGGAGTGGGATTATGATTTATTCAACATCTGGATTAATAGTCAGAGTGTCGGTTTACATCGGCGGGTCTGGCCGTCCACTTACCCTTTACCCACTTGAGAAGCGGAGAGAAGAAAGGGATTATTCTGTCAGCTATAGGCCTCTGCTGCATCTCGGGCTCGGTGCCAGTTCACTTGCTGAGCAAGAAGAAAACAATCTGGTGAGCCCCGAGTCTCGGAGTTTGACTTCTGTGGGTGATGGCACAACGCAGCGAGCGCAGTCGGCTGTTAAGCAGTCAGGATAATTGAAGGAGACGCGTCTAGTGTGCAGCCCATAATCACTTGAAAATGTGGAAAGGGGATAGTCATGGCAGCAAGGGACCTGGTCTTCTAGAAGCTGTACATCAAGAGGGTAAACATGGAGGCACATTGAAGCAGTGGTATCATAGAAATGAGCTCAGACAGATCCAGAGGTTCGAGAGATGAAGTCTTGGGCAGAAGGGCAAAAGTTTCAGATTTAAAAAGCGACAGAAGAAAGTTCTACTCTGCTCTGATTGACTCGAGCTGCTGCCTTTGAGCAAGGCTTTCATTCAATTGGGTCATTATTTATAAATATAAGATTATCTCTTGTAAGGTTTTTGTAACTTTCTTGTTTTATATTTGTTGTTGTGTCTTTTATTTCCTGTTTTGTAAGTTGATCATTACGTCACATATATTTTCTAAAAGCAGCCACACAACTCATATTTGCACTGATTTTCCTCGGCCTCTTCTCTCAACTGGATAAAAGCACCAGCCTTTGGTTTGTGATACTTTGTTGTTCGTGCAAAAGCAGAAAAAGATTAAAAATACATTTCCAAGTTCAGATTTAAAAGCTAAAGTTGTATTTGAAGATACATGCTTGGCTACTTGGGACGGCAATTAGTCCCTGTACGTAATCCACAGGAACTCAAATCCACTGAAGTGAAAGTGCACCAATTTCACACAAACAATTAAAACCATAACAATGAAAAAACCCTCTAATAACCTGGTTCTAATATGACAATTTAAATCCCAAACAAACCCTTAATTGGCCTGAATGATTGGTTATTAGCGTTGTGTGCGTCGGCTTTATCTGGTGTTGTGCTGGTTCCGTCACTTGCTATGCAAACGGAGTTCAGTCGGCAAATTAGAAAAGCAAACTAACAGGCTGTCAGAGAGTGGAATGATAGCATGGGGTTGATGGCTCTGGGCTCGTCTGCTTGTTCGGGGCGGCTGCACAGATCAGAGCCGAACGAGGCACAAGTCGAACTGGAGATCAAACTCTTGATGGAGCTGCAGCCGCCTGAAGCCAAATTGTGCCTTTTAGATATTTCCCTATTATTAATTATTATTTATTTCAGCTGGGAATGAGAGAGAGAGAAGTGGATTTAAAATTTTAGATGTTTTTTTTCTGCAGCATCATTAACACGTCTCCATCTCGCTGACATTGGACGGTGGAGAGTGTCAGGAGGCATTTGTTTACCCAAAGAATAAATAAATTCAACTGTCAGATTTTGTTTACTCTCTTTGAAAAATCAACATCTCCAGCCGCTGGCAAACAGTGAGTGTGTCCCACCCAGAGCTCGATCAGTGATGGAGCACTTTCCCACTCTCCAAATGGATCGCCTGCTTGTTTCCAAGGTCACTGCACTCACTGCCATCTGTGACTGTGTGAGTGTGACTGTGTGACTGTGTGTGACTGTGTGACTCTGTGTGTGACTGTGCGTGTGTGTTCATGCACACGACATACGTGTTAATGATTCAATGAATATGAATTATAAAATGTGTGTTTGTATGAAAGGGATGTATGAAAATACTTTCGTAAATAAGTCAAATTATAGTTTTCTTTTTACAAATGCGTAAAATCCTG
Organism: Pseudopleuronectes americanus; assembly: GCA_038501795.1. NCBI lineage: Eukaryota > Metazoa > Chordata > Actinopteri > Pleuronectiformes > Pleuronectidae > Pseudopleuronectes > Pseudopleuronectes americanus. Next base: position 18,931,862 of record CM076728.1, on the reverse strand, counting down.
ATTGAAAATCATTTATGGATTTAGCTTTTATTCACTTTTTCGTTTTTTATTCAAGTATTTTAAAGGACATACATTTTCATAATTCCAATTTAAAAGTCTCAAATCAGTGGACAAATATTGCAATGGATACAGATATTCACTGTATTCACTCCCAGAAGCTTTTCATAGGAAACTAACAAATATATTTGTTTGTAGATGAATATAAAGTTGTGTATTTTTGTTGGTAAACATTTCCCTGTTCTCAGTTCAGCTCCCCTCTTCTTCTTGTCACCAGCTCTTACTTGTGACATGTGACAGCCTCTGTAACGAGGCTGTGGGTCAGTTTGGGTGAACTCACTGCACTGACCACTCTGCTCTGACTGTTCCATTTCTCTCTCTCTCTCTCTGTGCGGTTGAGCGCTGACAGATTCAGTTTGACACTCGGGTTTGAAATAGATTCCCAAAGGCCAGAAGTGTGCTCAGCTTTATTTGTGTGTCTGTCACTGACTGTGCAGCGGCAGACACAAGTTTTAGTGTCACAACACAAATTGATTAGTCACTGTTTTCTGTGGCTGTGTTTACAGTCACATTTTACAACCTCATCTACTTCAGGAGTGTAAACAAATATGAGAAACAGTCTCAAGAAATGAAAAGTAAAACTATACTTTAGAATTTTGAGGCGAAGTTGTGTGAGTGAATGGGAGCAAAGAGAAATATAAACTTGAGCATCATCCGCTAAAAAGAAAAGATCAGGCTTCACTGCATCAAGTAAACTTTGAATAGAAGTTATCAAATATTCATCAGGTACTATACGCTGGGGGGGATTGGAAGTAATAGAGTTATACGAGGAATGAGTGCTCCGACAATAGAGTGATCAGCCGTGTCAGAAGCATAGTTGAGATCTAAAGACACCAGAGTAGAATTATGCTGCAAAGCCGTGCTTTTAGAGTTATAAAAAGTAAAACCAATAATTTAAAGAATATATATATATCAACGTAAGAACAGTATAAATATGTGAAGTTAATCAACTTCCTTCAGCTTCTTAACGTCTTTCTCCTGAACATCTTACGGGACAGTAAAGTTTCTAAGATGTCATTGCAAAGTTTCCTTTCATCAATATAATAAATTGATTATTTCCATAGTTTTGATCCATAGAAGCTGAAAGAAAACATTTCTTTGTTGATTTAAAGACAATCACTCAATCCGGTGGCTTAGTGGCATCTCTGTGGTTTTGCATGTCGGCAGCATGACGTCCACATTCTGCTCCAGATGTTGGACTTTGACACTGTCCCCGTTTTATTTTATTGTCTTGACACAACCCGCTGCAGTTTACTTTCAACAGCCACGTTTTATATTCACTGCTCTTAATACACTCAAGAGCTTTTTGTACACTCGCCAGGAAGCGGCCGTGGAATTCTACCATCACTCATTGTTATTATCTCACAGATACAGTGGAGAGAGAGAGAGAGAGAGAGAGAGAGAGAGAGAGAGAGAGAGAGAGAGAGAGAGAGAGAGAGAGAGAGAGAGAGAGTCTTTTATGACTCAAATTAATTAATTTGTAAACAGCCTCCGAAGGTGACACTGAGCCACCGGGGGCAGAGCGTCGACCCTGAACGCTGCTTAGCTCGTATTCAAATGCCAGAATTCACATTAAGTACACAACATGCGAAGGGGATGCTCACAACGGCTCATTCATCAGAGCTCATTTGCTTAATAGAGAGAGAGAGAGAGAGAGAGAGAGAGAGAGAGAGAGAGAGATTGCGGCAAGTGGTTCTTTCAATATTTATTTTTTCTTTCTACTGCTTCGGGTCTTTCCATCACTTTTCCTCCTGCCTTCTTCATAACCATCACATCCTGTTTAATTCTTTTAATCTCACAGATTTGCACAGATATCGATGAAAATTAAATCCCGGAAATCATGTCTTACATGTGTCTTACCTTTTTTTTACGTGCAAACTCTGTCAGTGCAAAGCCAGCTTCGATTAACTCTCAGGAGAATATACCGTACGGCAGGAAGTGGAGCTTTATATTTGGGTTTAGACAGACGGGTCGGTGAACTCATCCTTCAGCCAGATAATGACCTAAAACATTAGAGGAAGAAGAACCAGACGGTGGCTTCAGATGATGGAAGAGCAGCAGAGCCTCCAGACTCAAACCCTGCAGAGCTGGTTTGAGACGAACTGAACAGAAAGTGAAACCAACTTCAGCAACTCTCTGAACAACTTTTAGTTTCCGTTGTAGAAGGAGTGCAGAAAGATTTAGGCTATTTAAATGGGTTTCAGTCTCTGGTTGCACTTTGGCAGGAACCGAGAAGAAGCTCAGGAATCTTAAAACTCACAAACTGAGGTAGCAGAACTCATTCAACACTGGAGAACATGGACAGGAAACAACACAGAGCAGAGCAGGAATAAAACTGGACTGAGCCAAACCGACAGAGACGACCCGAGGCCACTGAGACTAAATAAACATGGAGACGGCAGAGAGAACTGGGCACAGGTGAACCATGGGGCAGGGCAGACAGGCACAGAGACTAGAAACCAGACGGACACAAGAAGACGAGGAAGTAAGAGAGACAGTGTAAGGGGGGGGGGTCCTTCTTTTTGTTACCTGTTAGACCTTTTCCAGCAGAAACCCTGACCCTGTCAGAACCAGTAACCCTCACAGGGTCTATGAAGGTCAGAATGAAGCAAAATGTCATTTCTGACGTCCTATTTCGGATCAGGAATTTGTTATTGCTCTTTTTGGAATGTGGAGCCAAATAAATAACTTCCAGTACAACAGTAAAGTTTGTAAAGTTAAGAACAGGCTCTGGGGACATGTTGCTCTTATGTGATGACTCTTCGTGGTGATGGAGGAGAAGCATTTGACTGAACTAGATGAAGAGAACGACTTTAAATTGAATTGAAACCTGTGCGTTTCAAGATTAACTTATGACTTATATTGAACTGGGTTTTTCCTTTTGAGCCTCATTCGACAAACACTCTGCAAGTTGTGGTTTGTGGAAAGGGAGAATTTCTCCTTTCTTTCCATTGCTCAACCGAACCCCCGCTGTTCTGCAGTTCAGGGATTCAAACTAGCAGCCTGCCTCTGTGACCTCCAGGCGTCCCACACATAGAGATTCTAGAAAAGACAAGTTTTCCTTTGTCTTGACTTTCCTGCGGTTCCCTCCCGCTGGGTGTGTTGGCTTTAATATTTGTGCACTCTGTATGACTTTCACACACACACACACACACACACACATCGGTATACGCTGCTCATCTGGAAATAGAGTTGAAGGTCTGTGAGGACTTCAGTATGTGAGGAAACTGAGAAAGGGTCACCACGCCACAGTTGTTTAATATCAGAGGAAATGTATATCGGTGGTTTTATAGAATCAATTGAGGTTTCCTCTGGGTTCACTATGTTCTTCTGCAGAAGAAATAAAGGTTTGGCTTTCAAGGTACGTTGTTCCTCAGAGGGACAAATGTTTGAACAACTCTTCATTCTCTCTTTTCCCTCACATCCAGGGAGCTTAGTGAGTCTGTTTATCAGCTGCTGGAAAAGCTCCTCCAACTGTTTTCTGCTTTTTCCTATTGGTCATTTCCTTGCTTGTGTTTGGACAAGTTAACGCTGCGAATTTCAAAGGCAAAATGTTTAATCTGTGACTCATAATAAACCGAGAAATGGGAAATTGTTGCTTCAGCTTGAGAGATAAATTGAAAACCCGGATTCTCAGAAACCCAACTTTAGAAATCAGGACTGAGGCTTTTAGACGTGTTCTTGAAATCTTCCGAAGGGTCTGAATGTGAGATCGCAAAGGTCTGAGTCAGATCACATTATCTGTAACATGTTGTTTATGTGTTTGTTTCTAACATTGGACGGACACTTAACATGAATGTTCCTGTTGTTGTGAACACGTCTGACCCAGATAATCCTCTAAAGCAGACTTTGGAAAATGTCTGGATCCAATTTTCTGCCCATTTTCCATCGTTCCAAATTTAGATTCTGGATTTGGACTTTTCTGTTTCTGTTTTGCATCACTGCTGTAAAAAGAGACGGGGGAATATCAACAATCTTTGTTTCGGGTCCTCAACAAAACCGTGATTCCTCAGTTCTGCTCCTTTCTTCTACCGCGGCTCTGTGTGAAACTTTTTTCTCCTTGTAATGAACACACACTTTTTGTGCCGACCTGTGTATATCTAGTTCATGTGGGTTTGTTTGCAGCTGCACTTCAAATCAAAAATCCCTTCATCATCCAAAAACAATCGCAGCCACACACATCAGACGACTGAGCTCACCTCTGCATCTTCTGAAAAGATAATTATTTGCCGTGATAAATTCTAATTGTCTCTCTGTTTCTCCTCCCTCTCCGCACGCTGCTTCCCCTGGCGAATTCAAAATCCTCCTCGTGTTGCATCACCACTCCTCGTCTACATAAAGGTAAGAACCCTGGTTTTTTATGAGCACTTTATTTATTGATTATATTTTTCCGGATGTGAAGAAGCAGGAGAGCCAGGACTCCCAGGCGATAGTCTGTGGGCCCTTTATACTACTACACAACTGCATGCATCCCCAGGACAGACAGACAAATCACTTGCTTCTGAGGCAACCACTGTTATTAGGAAATGAAAAATCCTTTAAATGAATTCTGGGAAGGTTTGAAGTTAATCTCCCTAACCCCCCGAGCCCCTCCGCAGCCATTAGGAATCAGCCATCGGGCCTCGGCTGCCTTTGAAAACAATCAAAGCTGCTCGTCTGCTTGTGTTGACGCTGCATTGGCATTTTTTTTTCGGGCTCCAAAAAGAAAAAACTGCAGAGATTAATTTATCAGAAGCGATTATCCCTCTGATGCTGCTGTTTGGGAGGAATCAGATGCATGTGTGAGTGATGGTTCTCATCCCAAGGCTTTTGATATTAGTTCTGTGTTTTTTTTTGTGAAGATAACGGCTTACTTAATGGGAACACCATTCAATTAAAAATAAAATCAGAGAGTGTGTGTTACAGCATCAAGCACTCAGCAAACGTGATTAACCATCCTGCAAAGCATGAAGTCAGAAGCCTCCCGGGGACTCGGGTCTCTGCCGCTCTTCTTCTTTCCTTCATCCGACATCGAGCTCTACATCTGTGACACAAAAACCCTGCGCTCCTTTTGTTCGGAGCCACGGAACCGAGGGGGAAATGAAGTGGGAATGGTGAAAGAGACAAAACTGAAAATACTTAAGTGGGAGCAGCGTCTGTGAATGCTGAAATCGGCGCGATAGGCTTTTAAGATAACGCACTGTATCCTCGGTGTCGTCCCACCACATCATCCCCGGCAGTGCTGTGTAATTTGCGGTGGAGGACAACAAGGAGTCACGGACAAAAAAAGAGCAGAAGCACTCGCGCTGCTTCCTTTCGGCAACAAGACTTGGAAACCGGCATAATGTAACCATGCAGAGTTCATCCCTGTAGTTTCCATTTACACTGCGTCTCGGCTGCTGTTGGCTCAGACATCGTTATGCAACAAAGGGGAATCGATTAGACGGATGCAAGAATAGGAGCGAGCAGCACGAACCAGAAGAAGAGGAATGTGGCTTTTCTTCTGGCCTTATCTTTCAAGAGGCTGCTTTTTTGCAATCCTAGGTCTATAATCTCCTCTTTGTTTTTTTCTCCTGGCATTGTTTTTCCCTCGTGTACATCCAGGCTTTCCTTCGCCAATCATTTATCCAACAGGGAAATGTAAATAACAAACACCTTAAAGCTCCGGCCTCTGGGCCATCTGTCATTCCTCTGAAGGGGCCCAACAATGTGGTGGCTATTATCAACGCAGGCACACAAGCCTCTGCATTATCCCAGTGCTCAGTCAGAGGCTGGTTCTTCAGGGCTGAACTCGAGATGAAACACCAACCCCAGGACGGAGGGGGTGGGGGGTGGGGGGGGGGAGTACAAGGAGAAAGTTTGAGGATGAGGAAAAAACTTCCTGGACTATAATTCTAGGGGGGATTTTATCTCCCTGACCAGCGAACCAGTATTTCACCGCTGTGTTGTGCTGCATTCGAATTTCCTCACAAAGTCTATGATGTACAAAAAAGCAAAAAGCATCACACAGCCCCTCACTTAACTTACTGTGACTGTTGTGACACTAGGCACTTGCACACTTGGAATAGTCCATTGCAGTGTGTTGCATTGCAATAGAAGTAGTTCCAGCTTCTTCCTCTCTTTTTATATTATTTTGCCCGACCCCCTTCTGCATCTGGACCCCCGCTGTGTGGTCTTAATTAAATGAATGTTGCTGTGTTTTCCAATGAAATATTAATGTTGGGCTCATTAAGGCTCTAAGCTGCAGTTCTGCTGTACGGCTGCAGCAGTAACCCCCCAACACACCGTATAGAATTTGATATTAGAAATCCTTACCTACTCTGCTCTGAGAGTCTGTTGTGAACCGTGTTTGCTTGATTGACGGACGTCTCAGTCGATAGCAGTAAGCCTCCCAGGCTGCTGGTTTTCTTTTTCTTTTTTATCCCACTATAGGCCTCGCCCTGGTTTCCACTCCTTCAGCCTAGCAGGGATTTCTCCTCTTTCATTACCTGACAGAGGAAGCACAGTCAAAATATCAGGCAAGCTTTTGTTTGAGCTGCTGAAACAAGCCTGTGATTCATAATGAAAGCAGCAAAACCACAGTTTCATTAAACCAGCTGCTCTCACAGTGATACAGGCTCACGGTTGTTGTAGCGGTGAAGCTCTGTGGAAGGTTCTGGGAGCTGACTGATCGACTGACAGAGCGACTGACGCTGAAAATACAGGTGCTGATCTCAGGCACACTGATGGATATGGCCCCAGATGTTTTGTCTGTCTTCCTTCCAAAATACCACGACCGAGCAGCTGGAACACTGCATCATCGTGACACGACAAAACATTAGGTTGAGTTTTATTACTCCTCATTTAAAGAATGAGGCTTTTCAAGTTTTTCCCTAGTTTTGTTCTGTTTCTGCAAATTTCCTACATTGGCGGGAAGCGGCTAACCAATCACAATGGAGTGGACCTGCTGGCCAATCAGAGCAGACTGGGCATTATCAGGAGGCGGGGCCTTAAAGAGACACTAGCTAAAACCAAGTTTCAGACAGAGGCTCAAAGAGGAGCTGCAGCAACGGACATATCAGGAAATCGATGTGTCTACTGAACATTAGAGAATTCAAACCTTTTCAAGTAATAACTCTATCAACCTGAATATGAAATGCATACGTCTCATTTAAAGCTGACGTAATGATCTGGTTCAGGGTTGATGCAACATGACAAAGTGTTTTCCTTGAGTTGAACTTCTCTTCCTCTGTTGCTCTTGGAGTCGTTTCTCCTTGTGCGATCAGATGCTCCTCAGGGTCACTGATTGGTGTCATGGCAGCAGGTAGCGAGTGCAGAGAGCTCTCGCTGGTGGCAAACTCTGTGTTGTGTGCAGCTTCGCCAGGAAAGAGATAAGTGGCTGTCATCACCAGCTGACACCTCAGCAGTTCCCTCACAACGAGCCAAACTGCAGAGTCCAATTAATAATGTTTCGTGCTCATTCTTCAATCTCATCCTCCGTCTCCACCTTCTTCCCTTTCGTACTCCTCGTTATTTCCCCTTCACTCCCAAACCTTTTCTTCCTCGGTCTCACCTGAAGTTCGACTCCCTTCCTCCACAAGTTCTTTACCTTTTAAACTTCAAATCCCATTTCTTCCAATATGGTGAACGGGACAAGCAGACACACGGCACAGCTGCGGCAGTGCATTACCAGCAGCCACCTTTCATTTCTCTGACAAACCCATCGACCTGCTCTGAAGGCAGATGGAGGCAAAGTGAAGACAGTAAATTATAGTGGGACGCCTTTAATTTGCAAGTCTGTTCTCCCTTAGAAAACAAATCTGTTGTTAGTGAGTGTGTGGGACTGATCTGCTGGGGCTGAGCCAATGAATCTGGGTGTCATTTGAACAATTTTTAGAGGTGAGAAGAAACAGTCGCACAACTTTTCATTACTTTAGTGTCGACAATGACTGCAACAAACACAGAGCACAGGATCTCCTCGTTGGTTTTATCTTTATTCTGCTTTTATCATAAATTTCTTGTTTGTATTGTTTCATTAGATTAACAAATCTGAAATGCACTTCACAGCCAAAGCTCTTTTCCTCAGGTTTTAATTCTGAATACAAAATCAAGATGGAGAAAAATGTAAATCTTAATCAATCACAACTCAAAATGGAAGATATGATTATAATCATATATAATAATAGTACGACAACTCCCAGTTGACGCCAGAATTGTTATGAATTAAACACTATAAAAAAAAAGTTCAAGTCATTCTTAATTAAAGTTGCCTAGAAGAGGATTTTACAAGTTCAAAAGAAAGCTGCCGTAATTCATGTTTAATGTTTGTCTAAGGGTTCTGGATGCAAATTAGAAAATTATACAAAGCATCCCTAAGTAATTGGTGCTGCATACATAATAATAATAATCTAAGCCCCAAGTCTATTGCTGCCTTCACATTTCAATCCACATTGGACTTGTGATTGTTATCGTGAGTGCTTCACATCGCAGAGGGAGGGTGGCACGTGAACATGTGAGGAATATAAATCAGTCACAAGCCAAAACCTTATAGGAAAATATCCACATTTTTATAACATATAGAAAGTGAGAGTTAGATTGTAGATGAAGATATTGTGTGTGCTGGTGCTAACTTGGTTTAGCTGAAAATAGCTACTCCAACCATTTCCAGTGGTAAAAAATTTACCAGGAAATAAGTAGGGGCAAAGTTTTTACCGCACATAATTGACTTGATGTAAGCCATTGTCCATATTCATGCACAGTGGCATACTTGCATAATTAATAATCCATGAGCATGAGATTAGGCACACGCGACCAAATTACATCCATCGTGCAACATATTAAAAGCAAACTACAGTGTTAGAATCTCAGGGAAAAATGCATCTTCACGGACCAGATGTTGAGAAAACACCCTGAACCTCGGCGTGGAGTGTCCTTCTGAGGGACACGCTCGAGTTTACTGTCTCCACTTGGTGCAATGTTAAGCTGTTCTCTCCCCTGAAGCCGTGCTCATTGCACCCTATTCATAGGATTACTAGAGGATGCAGGTGTTTCCATAGCAACTGCAGTGCAGGCAGTAGCAACCGGGTACGCTGGGGCCTGGTGGCTGCAATGCATGTGCGTGTGCTCGTGTGTGTGTGTTTGCGTGTGTGTATCCATGTGTGGGTGTTTGAGAGAGAGGAAGACGGAGAACCAGAAGAAAGATAGAAAACACTTGAGAGTTTGTGTCCATTTTTACAACACAAAGTAGGTTAATAGACTGCAGCTCCTCACATGGACCCACACACTCACATAACTCATAAATCAGTACTAAGAAAAAACCAGAGTGATGCAGCACAAGTATCTGCTGCAGCCCCACAGTAACCCAACTCCATGCTAAGAGCTTTAAGGTTTCCAGGATGCAGTGCTTTTTCTTTTGTTGCTAGAAAAACCGTTATTGCTTCCCCACCATGTGACCAGTGATGACATTTCTCCTCGCCGGGATTATCCCGAAGAAACATGTGGTGTTAATCACCTTATAGCAAACACCCAGTGTGTGTCTGGAAAGTGGCAATGAGACAATCCTCCCCATTTCTGAATAAAATGCTGTCGAAGCACACAGGGAATTAGCCGAGGGTGACATCATCATTACGGATGGCAGCTTTGTATTTTAACGGTTATAGTGAAGCTGGAGGAATCACTTTTCTCTTCTTGTCGGGGTCGTGTTCTTCTTGTTTCTCTTTTTCTTTCTCCTCATTCCGCCGATCGGCATTCAGGCCGGTCGCTCCTGAGAGCCGTGAAAAAAAAAGAAAAGTGTGGTTTCATCCGTGGAAGAGAAAAGTGGTCAGATGTAGTTTTTATGAGGCTGAAATTGGTTTTTGAATAATACGCTACAGCCTTCACCGTTAGCGTATCCAAACCCGACAACAGATTTATTGTGCGGGGGATTCTGTTGACAGCGTTCTCCACCACCAATGTCAAAACCTCAATGAAGGTAATTTCTTTTTTGGAAGAATGGTAATCATATGTTCAGTTCCCACCCATCCTATCAGGGTTCGCTCCAGAGATTCAAAGAGACTAGGCCTAGGCACTTATGGCTCTATTCTATTCGTCTAGAGTGCATGGAGCCGTTGAGTTTTGTACGTGTTCAAATCCACTTTTGCTAGTTTAACACCGGAAAACAAGGCTGTAGCAGCAGGTGTAGGGTTTAACACTAAGTCTTCTAATTAATCATGAGTGTTTTGGGCTTGACATTTAAGAAACCAATCAGGGGGGCCATCTCCTATTCCCCTGGAGAAGCCAGGTGGGCCTGCACCTCGGCGGATTGGAAGGATAGAATTGCCAGAGAGTCACATGTTGGCACGTATCCCATCTTGATTATGCAACTTTAAAATAAAGGTGAAATACTAAGCCACTGATTTCAGACCAGGTTTCTGTCGGTCAGCATGTCCCACTGCCCCCTGGGCCACAGAACAACAGACCCGTAGTTCATTGGGTTTAACGACACAGGCCCTGGATGGGAAAATAACATAGTGGATCTGAAACTGGTGAAGACACTTGAGTCCTGGCTGCTGCTGCTCCATTTGTCACCCATCTGCATATTAATGTTTACTGTAGATAAACTGCATCAGTGAGTCTTTGGTTTCACTCGTCTCTGTGGAGGATGGAGCCCAGTTTGCATTGGTTTGCAGAGACGGACTTTAATGGTGCAGTGTGTCACATTTAGCTGAAATATTTTATTGCTTATAATATACTCATAGTGATGTTTTCACTATTGTGTTTCATCTAAATTGGACGAATTGTTGTTTTCTTTACCCCTTGAATAAATACTTTATATTGTGGCTTTATGTTTGGAAGGGGAGGGAGTGGTGAGAGGTATTAAGCTGCAACATGCAACTTCACCACTAGATGTCACTTGATTCTACAGACTGGACCTTTAAAACTAAAGGCAGCACTTCATCAAACTCTCCTTTCTACCACTACCCCTATTGTTCTCTATCTTTAACCAGGTTTAGTTGCCTGAACTATCCAAACACCTTAAAGATGCACGTGGGCGGGATACGATCGCTGGCTTATGAGAAGGTGCTTCCAAAATTGACTTTCAGGGTCGTTTGAGTTTAAGGACGAGCTCCAGCACCATGTGCCCCTGCATATATGAGCGAGTACAGATAATGGATGGATGGATAACAAGGCAAATGCAGTGGTACTAAAACTTATTCTCTTTTCTGTCAAGGTTAATAGTTTTACTCACCCCCAGTCGCTAGAGCTAAAAAATAAAAAAATGTATTTCCTTTTCCTTGCCAGTCTTTTCTCTTTTGGCTCTTGTCATTTAATGTCATCATCTATCAAAATGACTGAGATAATTTGGCGCACCATCTGTTTAAAAGAACTCACAAAGAATCCCAGAATAGACACAGCTGCCAGAAAAAATGAGGATGTTAACACGATACATTCAATCTGGTGTGACATATTCCTGTGCAGTCCAAAAACAAAACACAACAGCCTAACAAACGACGTGCCGTCTTTTTTGCATGCGGTGTATTTATTTCTGCGGGCTACACCATCAAAACAATGCAGTGCATGTTCTGTATACTAAATGGGGTTTGCAGCAGCGGGGCGGCGGATTCGAGTGAGGCACGTTGTCTCCCCCGGTGAGATGAGTGAGGTGGATTCTTCTTGATGTGAGATGGTATCTGCCCCCCCCCGACTGGGGACTTACCACAGGGACGCTCTCTAAGACGCGGAGATAAGATACGAAGGAAGCGATAAGTGAGGCTGAAGTTTTAAACTGCTGCTGTAATTCATGATTGAGGATTATAGCAGAGTGGAGGGTTGGATAGAAACTGACACTGGTGACACACGAGGGTCACTAACATTCACTGGAGCAGCTCAGCCAGGGAGCTAAACTGGGAGTGCTGGTTCCTATATCTGTGGAACTATCCTGTAGAAGTTATAGAAGATAAATAATCCACCTAGTGGGTAGCTTGTAACACACATCCCACACATTCTGTCTGTGTTGCATAATACAAATAATGACTTTATTTGTAAAGCACTTATCTATACAAGGTTAGAAAGGGCTTCACAAAATCCATGGCAGAAAAAAATTTAAAATAAAAAAGTACCCAGTTCAACTCAAAGAACAAAATTATAACATATTAAAGGTGCAGTGTGTACAATTTGGTGACATCTTGTGGTGAAGGTGCATGTTGCAGCTGAACATCCCTCACCCTGCCCTCCCCTTCCAAACATGGAGGAGGACCTGTGGAAACCGTCTGTTGTAATAAACACTCATAAGGTGTTAAGTTTGTCCAACAAACAGTTGTGTATCTGATCCACAAACTTTCTACGAAGGGATTGTATCAGTTTAAATATTTGGCAAATCGCAAATGTGTTGAAACTTGAACTTTCAGTGGAATCTTCACAGAAAAAGCCACATTTGATTTCTGCCCAAATATCCAGCCTGGTTGTCCAGAGTTTATCTTCTCCAATTGTGGAGACGTGACGTTATTAAATTGTTCAATGGTTATGTTTAAGAACTCACAGAACTTGAACGTGGAGATTAGGGAAAGATTGATGTCTGGTTATATTTAGAAAAGAGAGAGAGGTTCATATCAGGACACGAGGTCCGTGATGACAAGACTGTAATGGAACCCGGAGTCGATCTGTCCCTGCCCCTCAAACTTAATTCCATCAAAGTAAAGATAAGAGAAGATCAGTTCGTGAGGCTGCATTGAAATTTTTGCATAAAGTTATAGACCGAGGCCGGTGTGCGGCGGGGGGGACGAGGGTTAACTGCCCCACTTCATGAGAAGGCCGAGTTCGAAGGCCCGAGCCGCTTCATGAGCAGAACCCATTTGGCATCTATTTATCAAGCATCCAGCCGAGCAGCTTCTCAGTGGTTCGAGTGGGTGTAAAATGGACCGAAAGGAGAAAATTCCACCCACCCTCACATCCAGCTCTGATGCTGCTGCCGCGCCGCCTGTGATGATTAGTGCGTCGCTGCACTTTCATGTTTCAGGTATTTCCCCCTCGGTGGGGTGTCATTTACATCAACCCTGAGCAACTGATGTCCTAACGTCTCTCGTACGTGAGACCTGAGGATAATTAAAGCATCGCTGAAAGGTTTGTGTCGGTAACGAGTGAAACCGGTCGTTCCTCTGGGACTTAGTGACTTATACTCCTTTTCTGAAAACCTCCTCTGATGTGAACCTGTGAAATCCCTCATCCTTTCATGTTTCCTGTGGGGTGTGTAGGTGGTGTTAGCAGCCGGCTTCACACAAATAAAAGCACTGGCACGGTTTTTTCTTATGCCTCGATGTTGGCAGCGGCTGTGGCTTTAGCTGTGGGTCCGACCCGTTCTTCTAAACGCGATACCTCAGGGAATTTCTTCAACTGTGGCGAAGATGAACTGAGAAGCTTTTGGTGAAGAAGGGTTAAATGTCAGGATCAGTGCGACCTCGCAAAAACACGTTTGGCCTTAACTCAAATTTGAGATTTCAAATCTCAAAGGTCAACTTCCCTGTGACGTCATAAAGATCCTTATCAGCCATTAACCCTTTAACTCTTGAACAGAAGATTGTAAACCGTGTTTCCTGCAACTTGAATGGTTAGAACACTTGTTTAGAAACAGGCCTCACTGGAACCAGTCATTATAATGAGTCAGAAACAACAGTATTTCCCTCACTCATTATTTAACTTTCTGTTGCTCAGACCTGAACTGTAAGTGAGTTCATGTTAAGAATAAAAAAACAGGATGAAGAAAGACTTCATTCAGCACAGCGAGGTTATAATTAGAAAACCCCACAGCTCATATAATGGTTTCCTCCAGAGCTGGACTGTGTTCCCTGAAAGGTCAGCGTCATTATGAGAGTTCTTAATTAGTCAAAAGCAGGAATTTGTGCCAAAGCCGACTCGTTAAAGTTTCGTCTACAAATCAACAACAGGGCGTTCAGCCGGCTTCACCCAACAAGTGGGATTGGAATGAATTAACATCAGACTTCCAAAGTGTCACTTTAATAATCGCTGACTTGACTGAACCAGCGACCAGCTGCAGAACTAAAGTTTTAAAGTGCTGAGCTCTTATGGGGATGAAATTAAATCTTTTTCATAAGCTGTTGATGCAGAACCCGGAACCTTTGATTTAGCTTTTTTTAAAAAGAAATGATCTCTCTGTCTCCAAAGTAGTCGTCTGAACTTTTAGAAGTTGATTTAAAGCTGTGGTGGATTTTAAGGAAATGTGGGAACAAAAGGAAAAAAACCGACAAAATGATCTGTTAATATCTCATCTACTCTCAGACCTTTTTATCTCATTCATAACAACTCCTCTCTCTCTTGATTCTCTATAGCAGCTGTGCTTTTAATCACCGAGAGAAAGTAAATCACACTGAAGGATTTAAAGTTAAACAGTTCCACCATATGTTTGTCAGTTTCTTTCTGTGACATTACCTTGGCTCCTATAGAAAATGAACCCACCTCTAACGCTTAGAGATGCCAGTGTGTACGTTATAGGTTCTCTAGTGCTCCCAGCAGCAGATCTAAAGGCTCTCGCTACTTAATCAACAGATAAAATGTGTTTATACGACTGATGAGGACACACACTGAAGTATTAATCAAGCCTCTCTCACGGTGTGTCACTCGTGCTCTCTTGACGTCTGTGTGTGATTCCTATGAAACGATCTAGAATGAACCGGAGTCCTCTGAAGACTCGCTAATTGGAAAAGTGTGGGAGGATCGTTAGAATAAAAATACCTATTTGCTAATTATTGGCCTTCGGGGGGGAAGCAGCCGCGTCCTGTCGCTCTGTTTGAAGAGGGAACCGAGCGTATGTCTCGATGCACTCGCTGCACGTCGATGCCTTTTAAACAGTGGTGAGGAGTGAATGGAGACAGGAATCCGATGGAATCTCAATGTGCAGTTTTAGTATTTTCCGGATTTGTCATTTCTTATATTTCAAACAGCCTCCGCCCACTTCCCTTCACGCTGTATTACTTTAATACACATGGAACTGAGCAGAGGCCAGAATGAGCTGTTAGGCAGAACTTTATAGAGACTGTAGCTCGTGATCAATATTTTTGAGCCTGGTATTTCTCATCTCATTACATCACTCCCACCCACAAATAATAAAAGGCAGCTCACTTATATGTTATTTATCGTGCCCGGCGTCCATTACGCAAAATACATTTGTCTGATCTGGGAACAGAAATGGGCTGTGAGCGGATCCCACAGGTCGGCCAGTGTGTGGGAGTGGTTGTTGATCAGAGGTCGACTTCAGGGTCACTCAGAGGAGGCTCTGTGGGAACTGGGATTTTTTTTGTTGCGATACCGCTTTTGAAAACATTATTCAGAAAGGAATTTATTTCCTGTTCAAATGAGCTGACTTGGATACAAAATAATGTGTGTTGTACTGTTTGCTCGTTTTAGAATGTCTCCTGTGTTTGTGTTCCCCCCCCACACACAAACGCACACACACTACTTTGGAAAGTCCATCGCTTCATTTCAAAATCTCATGGCATGGAATAGGGGCTGTGGCTGTTTTTGCACACAACACACATTAACAAAGTTTTCATTTTAGTTTATTATAATTTGACTCCTTAGCTTTAACTATCAGATGCATTCAATATCTATATCGATATCTTTAAACCACTGCAGGTGAAATAAGTAGCTTAAAGGAAATGTTTATTCAATTTCTTCTGAAAGAGGCTTTTAGCCTTAGAGGTTTTTTCGGGTTAAGACCAAAGAACCACACAACAGAGAAGTCTGCTTTCTAAATAACAAACAGCTTCCCTCCATCTTCAATCGATTTTTCTTTATTTAAGTTTCTTCTCATCCAGTCTTTTGGAACTGAAAACCATGTAAAAGGGTGGGGGTGCATATGGCAAGTCATGTTCATGTCTGCACGGGAGGAAATTCATCCTCCTCTTGTTTCATATGCACACAGGCGTAATTGGTGGTAGGTGGTTGCCATAGAAACCACTACAACGCAGATTACAGCCCGACTGCGGTCACAGTCAGAATAAATGGCTTTGGGAATTGGGCCGCGCTCCACATGAGCAGAGAACTGGGGTAAATTTAGCAGGACCCCAGTTAAGAAGGAGAAGCTGGAAAAGTGAAGTCAAACCTGAGGAAAAGCAACGAGCTCCTTGTTTCCTGAGTGTTACTTAGCAGCTAAAGCATCGGTTGGTCTGCTGATGGGGGGGGGCAGATTGTTCCCCATGAAGATGACATTAGACTTAAGCTTCGAGATGGAACATGCTCTTATCAGCAGGACAGGTAGTCGACCTCCGTGCTCCCTGACGGACGGAGCAAGAACAACAGAGCCGGCGGCAGAAATGTTGCATTTGATAATTCCCTCAGTAACTCGGGGGGGTGGGGGGGGAAACAAAACCACTTTCACGTTGATAAGATGGTGACAGCATCGAACCTTCTCGGGGGGTTCTCAGAGTCGAGTGACGAGGCGTCTTCTGGGGATTAAGAATGTTGCTTCAAGTTTCACAAGCATGGTTTTCTTTGTATTTTAGTTTCAAAGTTAATATTTGAATCTTGGAGATGTTTGACCAAACGATCTTAAACCTGGAGCCTGCATGTTAAGGGGCTTTTCATCTTGTAGCCTGGTTGCCATTTCAGGTACTTGATGATTTCCAGAGTTGGCCAAACTGGGAGATAATTACTGGGTGGCATGGTAGTACAGGGATTAGCGTTGTTGGCTCATAGCAAGATGGTCCTCCGTTCGAATCCTGGGGCCTTTTCTGTGTGGATGTTCTCCAAGTGCCGTCCAGACACATGCAGATTGAGTTAAACCGACCGTGACAGTGAATAGTTGTTTGCCGATCTGTCCTTCGTGGACCCCACACCCTGCAAGGGATAAGCAGTATAGATAATGTACGTGTTATAAGACACATGGTGCACAGTCTGTTATTAAGCTGCAGTTCCCTCTTCCAGGTTTCTCCCGACTCGCTCTCTCACAGCTCTCTAGTTGTGGGTCGTCCCTTCTGTCGTGGCTGTTAACCCACATTAACAGAATCCAATAGTCTGAGTCTCACTGTAAAATCCTGTTTTCTCGTGGGCTTTAAAGGCTCCTCTTCCTCCGCTAACAATAAGAACCCGAAAAGAAAGATGCTTCACGCTGCAGCCCTCCCCGTAAAGAGCTGGTGTCGAACGAGCCACTTCATATCCATGACCCGGTGCATTCTTCAGAACCCAGCACAAGTGTGTAATGTTGGTTCTGGGGATATTGTTGTTTGTTGTGAGTCAACGAAAACAGAAACAAAGGCAGAGAGAGGGCGACAGGACATGTGGGTGAAATGCTGTGTGGCTGAACCGAGCTCCAGGTTGTGCTTATGCAGACCTTCCCTCTCAAGCCTTGGCTGCTTTTTACCATGTGCATCTGGACCCAGGGGAGCCGGCCTTTGTTTCTGCGGCCAGGGGAAGACAATGGACGCTCTGGCAGAGGGCTCTATTTACCATGACAAAGCTGAGGGGCCGTGCAATGGTCACCAGCGCCACAGGCGGAAGCATCCCCGCCAACGTGTAAATCCTCCGTATAAATACAAAACACATACACAGAGCGTGTGTACAAACATGTGCAAAAACATACACACAACCCCCCCCTCCCACGTACACACATACACACACACACCCTGTTCTGAAGCACACCACCCACAGCTGGCCACAGATATGCAGCACACAGGATGAGACTTTTGCCGAGTTTGCAAACAAGGTTTCTTTTGTTGTCTGTCTGTTTTTCTTTGTGTGATTCTTTTTTTAAAAGTCTTTTGCAAGCAGTGCACAAAAAAAAATCAAAGTAATCACAGCTTCTTTTTATTCCTGCTCGCTGCAGAAATCTTTTTTAATCACTGGGGAGGTTCCAGAGTCACATCTTACTCTGTGTGTGTTGGTTGGTAAACATCGTAGTTTTCAAGTTACTCACCCTCACATGGCTCTGGAGGGTTTCAAAGTCAATTTGTCATATTTAACTGGTTAAACCAAGATGGAATAAACTTGAATAAACAGCACGTAATGTTTTTATTAACATTTCTATTTACGTGGGTTTTCCTCTCATTCTCACTCATTCTTTTCCCAGTTGGTGACACAAAAATAAACCAAACCCCCGCAGCCAGAATGCTTTGTCAAAACAACATGCTCTGCAACTTAGATTCTAAGATTTAAATACTTAAACTGAAGTAGAAGTACAACTAATGCTAATAATGATCTACAAGTGAGTCCCTTTAAGGATTTGACCGGTTTGGACTGGACTTGATTGGACTGGGTTGAACGGTTCCCAATTGTTTTCCAATCAAACTGAACCCTGAGACCTCAGACACACTAGTTTCTAATTGAATCAATTACCTTCACAGTGAAGCACTTGGGATGAAGTTAATGGAAGTTTGTGGCTTTGGTTAAATGTGTAATAAAGTAAACACATCCCGTCTCAAGTTTCAAGCCACTTTCGACTTTCTGAATTATTAACGAAGATGATGATGGTTCTCTAACCTGTGACACTCCATCGATTGTGTTTATATCTCCACTTTACAATATTTGCATGGTGCCTGTTGATGAGACAAATATAAAAGACTGTTTGAACGAGCTCTTTGAACGGTGCTGAGCTCTAAGCTCTCGTTCTGCTGCTCACAGTAAACTGAGCTCTGCCCTTTCATGATGTTCAGTGTATTATCCTGGAAGTTACAAGCGAGTGGCAGTTCCTGGGTTCTTCTAATACCACTTCTTCTGAAGGGCGTTAAAAACCAGGCTTTACAAGACGTGGTGACAAACGTAGAATATGTGTGTGTGCAGCGTCTTCATCTGTTCGTTAGTGGGAGTGTTCGTCACGGCTTCACAGGACAGCATGGGAGCAGTGGTGTCTCTCTCACTACACGGTGCGGTGGATGGTGATTTCCAGGCCAGCTGGAGTGGAAGCCAAACTGTTTCCCCCTTTGGAAATGATCGAAAAGCAGAAAAACAACATTAAGAAAACCCAGGAAGAAAGAATAGTTCCAGGCCACGGAAGTGCTCCGGCTTAATGATGAAGCAGTAATTTCACATCCATCTACTTTCTTTTTTTCTATTTTGCAGTAAACATAAAAACATATTTTATCTTTTTCGCTGCCGAGTGCTTGATTTAAACATCTCTGCCTTGCTGCTGAGAATCCTCAAAGAATATGTTAGAGTTTCATCAGTTACAAAAAGTGGAGCTTTCCCCTCAGGACACGCTGCACACACACACACACACACACACACACCAACTGTTACGTTTATCAGAATCCTCCCGTGAGGATGAGCAGCCAGATAATGTGTTGCTCGCTGCTTTGTTGATAACGCTGGTCAGGGGGTGGGGGGGGGGAGCCGTGGGCCGGCACTCCCGGCTGCAAACACCAGGCCGAGGAGATGAGGCGGCCATCGGCAGAACCGGTCGGCTCCAGGGGTCAACGGAGGGGGCACTTCTATTTAAAATGTTGTCTCAGGGGCTCCGGGCTCTGCATTCTGAGACGGTGAGGGAGGTTTGGACAAAGGAAAACTAGGATTCAGCACGTTCACGTTTCAGGAAGAAGCTTCTGCAAGGACGTGGAGTGGAAAATAAAAACTGAAGCCTCCAAGCCTAAACGATTTCATATCCTCATCTCTGTGTAGAAGACAATTAAAACTGTTGCCAGATGTATAATGTGATCTGCTTAATTGCCCAGACAAATGTCTCTGGGACGATAGTCTGCAGCAGCACAGAGTCCCCTCTTCAAACTGGGGCACACATCATGGAGACAGCTTGCAGTTAGAGTCTTTAAGACGCCTCAAAAGATGTAGACGACTGGGACTCTTTAGAGATTTAAAAAAAAACTCATTCTTTGGTCGAGTTAATGATCAAGTCTCCTCCTCATCGTCCCTGTTTGACAATCTCATGCACTGAGACCAGCAGCACAAGCCTGGTTTGGAATAACTCGTATATGATGAGCAGTCGCTAAATATAAGTCAGCAGCAGCGTGTGTGCTCCTCTCACATGGGATCTGGAGTCGGCCTAGTTCCGGCTGCTCGTCCTCATTTCTCAAGGACGAGGTGTATTTTTTTTTCTCAACAGCAGCAGCAGTGGGCTGCCGTGGCAAATTCCTTAAATTCTCTCCTCTTCTTCTTCTTCTGTCTTCTTTATTTCTTTGTCTATTCCCATCCCTCACACTTTCCCCTTGCTCCTCTTTCATGCCACCCTCTCTCTCTCTCTCTCTCTCTCTCTCTCTCTCCCTGCCGCCTTATGTGTACATATATTATTTAACGATCCGAGGAGTGAAAAAGCTATTATAGAGTGTTACAGCATCAGGGCTGGGCCGCAGAGACATGTTATTTTTACCAATCTCCTTCGCCCCCATTCAGATGGTTAAATAATAAATGTGTTAGACGGCACAATCCACTCTGCTGGATGCAGGGCGGCGGCGGCGGCTGTGGATGGGAGTCATCAGTATGCCAAGTGTGTCATTAAGGACAACACCAAGCCGCTGACAGATTGTGGATTTGGGATGAATTTCACCGTGGGATCATCCCAGTGGGAATGAGATGCGGTGGTGGAGGAGAGGTGCTGCAGGAATCTGATTTCATTTGCTGTCTCCCCACACCACACACACCCTAGTTCCCCTTGTATTGTTTTGTCTGCGGCTCACATCGTTGAGCTCGTATTTTATTTCCCCGTCTTGTGTGTTTTTATTGAATTCAAGAGAAACAGGAGTTCAGGTGTCGCCCCTCACTCAGGGTTTTAGTTTTTCCCCCCTTTTCTTTTTCTTTAAACAATCAGGTTTGTTCTGCAGCGTCCCTGTCGAGGAACGACCTCCGCTCCCCTCGTTTTACAGTCGTTATTTAATGTTCCTCTCACCTCATGCTGTTATCCACTCTTTATCCACGAGGCGTTCAGTGAATTTGAAAGTTCTCCTCGATCTTCGGCTGCAGAACAGCTGCAATTTCAGAAAGATGTTCATAGAAACACAAGGACCTACTTCCAAGAATCCTCTGAAGCCACTCTCCTCGTGAATATTCATGATTTCATCGTGTTTACTGTAACACGGGTGCAGGAGCCTTACAGGATGTAACAGCAGAGCAGGGGAAGCGTCCTGCGCCTGATGGAGGAGGTCAGCGCCTCGTGTCTGGTGACGGACGACTCTGTCAGCATGTTTAATATGACACGGACCTGCTGCTTCTGTCGTGCTCCTCACACGGCTCACCTCACCTCAGTGAGCGCCATCCCTCCTGACGTGGTGCAGCTCGGTGACGCCGAGCCACGAGCTGCACCACGTTTGCTGACGAGTCGGAGTCGAATCAAACATCCGAAACTGTGTGAATGTGCGTGCTTGAGGATTCCTACACCAACACTTCCTGCACTACTACGAATCTTATATTCTACTGCTCACATTGAAAGTCTGGTCAGATGTGTTATCGTGTTTAATGAGTCTTGAATCAGTTAAGTGATTTTTAATAATCACTTTTCAGCTTCTGTTCTCTAGTTATCATTCTTGTTCGGCTGCTTCAGCTCAGACGGCAACTTTTGTCATTTTGAGAAGTTTGGCCTCAAATGAACAAAAAGTTTTTTGTCTCGCTCGTTTTTCAGCGAAGCATCAATCGGCCTTTTTCGGTGATGCTGACGTTCATTCATTCTGTTCAGCTAATAAATGTGATTTTATTATGGTCTCAGCAGATATAGATTGTAATGAGATCACATGTCAAATGGAGGGAGGAGCTGACTTGGTGAAAACGTATATTTCCACATGTGAAAGGTTGGAAATGATTTAGGTTTTTCTCTATAAAGACTGTACCATCACATGTAAACATATATTCAAAGGTCTTTCCTGTATTTATTCTTCCTTGGACTTGAATTGATTGTTTATCATGTTTTTTTATCCGTATGTTGCACCTTGAAAAAATTTGCGTCTATCATCTGAATGTAAAGGGCAAAAATAGATGATAAAAAAGCAGCCGCGACATATTTCGCTTACAGCCGAGGCGTCAGGAGCCATCATCTGATTAATCGATGGTTCTCTGGCCTTTTGTTGACGATGACGTGTGTCAGACCAGGCGTCCTGTTGAGGAAGATTCATCCCTGAAAGAAGTGGACGGCGAAATCCAATTAAAATGGAATGTGTCAGGAGGAAAAATCTCTGTAGATTGAATATGAGAGATGGGATGGTGGGGGGGATGATTCAGACTTTTACTCCCTCTGCCTCCATATCTCAGACTCGCCAGATAACTTTCAGATCACACGTTTCCCTCATCTCTCCCCTTCCAGCACGTTCATAAGCCCAGTTCTAATGCCCAGCAGTGACACGCTGAAGTTTAAACAGCAGATTCTAAAGCCAACTGTCGGAGTTATATGTTCACAGAGTTAATAGTCATGTTTAAACCAGGCAAATTTATTGGGGTGGCCAGGGAGGGTGGAATGATTCAGATTCTTGAATCCATAAATCACACGTATGCATTTTCTCACATTTACACATTTATAATTGGACCGGGTTTTCATTTTTGTGTGAACACTTTTAATTTGTTTAAGAGGAGTGAAGTGTGACTTCATTCTGTGGGATGTCTGTTACAGTCTGGAGAAGCCTTGTGTGTTTTTTTGCTCGTAAAGCTATTTCTGAATTATTCATGGGTTTGTGTTGTTCCCCTTTTTGTTTCTCCTATATCACAACTTCATGTTTATTTTAACGATGAACCTTTTGTAGGGTTCTGATTGAATGAGTGAAGACCATGAAATGTTAAAACAATAGTGTCAGTCTGTTGGTTCAGAGATAATTTCTCTCACAGCTGAAAATCCCACGTGCACAGTGAGTTTCCTGAAAACACATTTACACCCCAAGGTTTCCAATGACACAAGCAGCACTTATACAAGAGGAGCAATTTCCTTTCACTAACACACTATTGTTTTTTCTTTTCATTCTTTTTTTGAAAAACAGCATTTGATCCCATGCAGAAAACTAGCAGAAACATATATTGCTACTCCCCACCACCCCTTATTTTTTAATACTTTATCTGGAGCCTTATCATTTTATTATTACTCTCTCAGCAGGCGAGAAGAATAACAAGGAGAGATCAAATGAAAATGAGTCACTGTGAGCGTGAAGAAATGAGATGGTAATAGAGGAAGAGTTCCCGGATTAAACTCCATTAATGTGCATCAACTTCATAAAATGCAGAAGCATGAAGCAGGAAAATAGAACCGGTTCCCCGCGGAGTGGGTGAGCTGCTGCTGGTGCTGCTGGTGCTGCTGGTGCTGCTGGTGCTGCTGGTGCTGCTGGTGCTGCTGGTGCTGCTGGTGCTGCTGGTGCTGCTGGTGCTGCTGGTGCTGCTGGTGCTGCTGGTGCTGCTGGTGCTGCTGGTGAGCAGGCGACATGTGGATAATGGGACGGAGGCTGGTGCAATGCTTTGTCTCCAAGATACTACAACTTAAAGAGAAGCATTTATCAGACAGCAACAACGATGTGGGGGGGGAAAACCCTGAAAGCAGCTGAGGAGCATTAAGAGAAGCACAGAGGTAATGACCGAACTAATCCAAATAATGCTGCAACAGTTCAGATTAAAGAATTTGGCCCAAAAGTCGTCGCTGCTAACACTTACGTTTGTTCTAATGCTGGCAACACACTTCAGCTACGCAAACATACAAATGGCGACAAGTTCAACAACTTACGTTAAAGACCATGCACAGTAAATTTAGTTAACGCAATTCAACGTTTAGCACTTCACACTGCTTGATTTCAAAATAAAACACAAAAACATGATATAAACTGTCACAGTTAAAGCCTGTGAAATTATTATGGTGTCAATTATTGTGTAACTTCCACTTGCATCTTGTGAAACCTTAAAAATAATCCATAGCCTATATTTGCAGGTAGCAGGGAAGAAGAAATACGGTTGATTATATGAGGTGACAGGAAATGCTGCTTCGAACAAAGTGTGAAAGCAGCTCTGCAGTGAGACTGATCCTCTGCAGTGAGACTGGTCCTCTGCAGTGAGACTGATCCTCTGCAGTGAGACTGATCCTCTGCAGTGAGACTGATCCTCTGCAGTGAGACTGGTCCTCTGCAGTGATGAATGTAAAGTTACACACAGACGGGTGAATGCAAAACCCGCCGCCGACAGTCATTATCCTTTATTTGAAATTAGAAGGGAAAGCATGGGTCACAGCTTGGAAAACCTTGAGTTACATTGAATAGAAGCAGCCAAAGAAAAAATCACATGAGAGTAAAAGTCGAATATATGTGCTATTTTTCATATTTCAAAAGAAATTCCAGCGCTGGTTTGTGGTTCGACTTCCTGATTCCACGCGGAGCCTCGTGAACAATAACCTCTCGGAGGTAAAGACGCGGCTCGGTGGACGAGGCGTCCTTGAGAGGATTCATAATCACACAAACTGGAACGATATGTGTTTTGCAAGAGGAAATTCCTGTGAACCGCTGCTATCTGGTTTCTCTTATGTTCCCTTTTTCCAGAAGGTCAGGGGGGTGCGTCCCGCCTCCAGGGCCGTGGTAGGGTCCTGGGTACGACAACGTTTCAAAGGTCACGTGTGCATCCGGGTGGCGACGTGATTAGGCAGAATGAAAAACCTCCCGGAGCAGGACCCGGGTCTGTGGCTGCTGCTGTGTGGCAGACAAAGCTCTGACCTCCCTGTGGAGGCAGGCGAGCAGAAAGGAGAAATGTCTCCCGCAGATCCGTGTCGCACACGAAAAATACAGTGTCGAGCTCATTATCAGGGCTCAGCTGATCCGCTGCACGGCGAGGAGTCAGACTGGACGTGAAGTCAGTGGTGAAAAGAACCATCTGATCTCAGATCTGTGACTGTGGCTCACGGAGGCTTTGATTTATGTAAGATTTAGCAAAAACATTGGGGTGCACTGGGGCATGTCACCATCACTTTACAGTCTCCAGTCAACCTGACCCCAGTATGTTCCTCTTTGGACTGTGGGAGGAAGCTATTTGGAGAAAATCAAACCTTCTAGCCGTGAGTTTTTTGAAAGTTTTAGATTTTGTTATTGTTCTTCATATCTCCTCTGCAGCTTGTATCAGAATCTGTATTCAGGAGCAGACGCTGCACTCTCTCTCTCTCTCTCTCTCTCTCTCTCTCTCTCTCTCTCTCTCTCTCTCTCTCTCTCTCTCTCTCTCTCTCTCTCTCTCTCTCACGGGGGGTGGTCTGTTTGATGTTTGCTGTTGTCTTTGATTGAGATTACAAATGTGCTGTGGGAGCTCAGCCCCGGAGTCACGAGCTGGATTAAGGTCTCTCTCTCTCTATCGTAGTTTAAGGATACATCCCGGCTGTGTGGGAGTGATAGACAGTGTGTCTGTCGAGAGGAGGCATCTGGCGGGGTGCCCTCGCTCTCTGCGGCGTGGCAGACAGTAAAGGAGTTCGGGGAGGTTAGGAGAGTGCTCTGCTGCGATACACCCTGGTGATGTTGTATGCTTTTGTGATGTGTAACTGCTTTCAGATGAACGTCCCTTTTGTTTTGTGGAAGAGCTGTCAGCCCAAAGCTTTCATCACAGCAAGCGGTGCACTGGTCAAATGGAGAAGGAAAAAGAAGAGCTCAAGAGGATATGAATTAACAAGCCACTTTCAATTATGTAAAAGAGTTTCATTCTATCTCTAACAGCCAGCGAGGAGTTGCCCATCACTCACAAGTCAAGACAGAGAAACCAGTACCGCCGGGATTGTGGTTAATATCGAGTGCGGCTCCTTATTGTATCATCCACTGGTGCATGAGAGAGTCCATGGTATGGGGTTTTCTTATGAGTCTTATGAGCGGGTGATATACTGAATGAGCCTGTGGACAGAGGGAAGTGTCCCTGGTCCTGTGAGGAATCAGCACAGAACGAGCCGGCGGCTGTAAAGCGATTTGAAGATTCAATTGGATTTAAGGTTAGCTCTCTGTTCATGGATTCTGCCACGTCCAATCCTCAGTGCAGACTCACTGTGATGTGATGCAGGGAGCTATGCAACATGTTACCCCCCCCCTCCCCCACACACAGGTCCATGATGGTAATGCAGCACGTTTGCTTTAGAACATCTGTATCTGTACATGCTCCGTCTATCCGTCTTAAAGTATTTCTAACACACCATGTAGTAGTGTTGTTGTCTCACCTGCTGTCAACAACATCACTTGCTTACATCCTCCTCATAAACACATTTTAATTAACAAAGAAGTTGTTACTGGGGGAATGAGCTGGAGCCGATTTACTTAAAGGATTTTTAATCTGAATGCTTTGAAACTGCTGCAGAGCGGTGAATAGTTTGGATGTGAAATTTTGTCCGGTGAAAGTTGTATTTTCATGTTGTGTGTTTGTGCGCCCGTGGTTTTTAAAGACCTTTAGTCCACGGGTGGTTTTGACTGAGACTCTCTGTTGATATGATTCCTCCTTAGGTGGTTAAATAGGTTTGTGGTGGTTGTTGTGTGGATCCATATGGAGCATAATTTACCAAATTTGGTTTTATGATCAGTGCCACACATGTCGAACCCAAACAATAACCTTGGGACAGAAGCAGTCTCCTCACGTTTCAGGGAACAAGCCCGTTTTGCACCATGTTTGTTTTTCTTGCCCTCTTGCTTCTTTCCTACTAAATATATGGGAAACATTTCTCATATCTTAAAAATTCACCACTCGTAGAATATCATATCTCCCATATCTGGAGTCGGGGGCCCCTCCGAGGTGCCTTGAGGGGAAGCTATGACTGAATCCATCTCAGCAAGTTTATAACCACTTGCTGCCAAACTTGTCTCTTGGGTCATTTAGCCACTGTCAACAATTCAGATGAGGCTGCTGGCCCATGAAGGATAACACCACAGCAGCTCCTCAGACACCCGGCGTGCAAGCAAAAGCTTTTAGTCTAACGCTACGTGAAAGCCACCGAGGTCAGACTTGTAAATGCAATCTGTTTTGGATCATCATTCGTCTCCCGTGCTCATATCCAGGATACCAAGGTTATAACATATGGAATGTTAAGCTACTACTAAAGCCAACAGTTTTTTAAATTAACAAAGGATTAAATGACTTAAATGAAGTGTAGCTCACAGTAACAAGCCCGGAGAGACACTCCAGTCTGCAGATCCTGCGAGGTGGAGAGAAACCTCGGTGCACATTTACAAATCTGCTTCAACAGCGGCTCACGGCTCTTACTTTGCCCTTGAGTGTTAATCTCGTGTTAATCAGGCCCCGGTCATGAATATTTCTCTTAAAATAAAATAAAAAATCATTAAATATGACTAGACGATTGGAATTAATTCAAAAAATAGCGCCGATATTACAGCTTTAGTGGTGAAAATGAAAAGCTGGGCAAACCCAAAAGCTTATGAGCTGCATCACAAGCCCAGCCAGTGATAGTTCCAGCTATTTGTCCGGACATTATTTATTGCCGGTATTCATTCATCTTGTATTCAAGGCAAACCATAACCTTTAAGGAGCACAGCCTTGGAGCCTTAAGCAACGAAATATGTTTACAGAATTAGCTGCAGCCTGGTGGGGGGGCATCTTCTCTCATGCACCATTTTTACTCAAAGATCCTTCATTGGATGCAAAGAGCAGAGGTAAGAAAAAGGTGAGACATGATTCCGTAAAAGGATTTATTCAGAAAGGTTAAAAATTTCAGTTTTTCCTCCATCATGTAGAAATATTCGACTTGTAAAAAGCAAGGAGACGTTAATGTGGTTTAGATGATGTGAGCCCGCCTGCCGCTGTGCATGCACTGGAGATTCATTTCTCAGCGATTGGTATGCCAGGGCAGTGTTCTGGAGCTCTGCAGTCATTATCAGTCTGCTGAGATACAGGGCCACCTCAGGGTCAAACAAAGAAAGAGGTTGGTGGAAGCGCTCAGGGCCCTTTTGGCCTCATTAGTTAATTAGAACTGCAGACGGGGAAATTTCACTCACACTGAGCGTGCACAGAGAATACAGGAAATATATAGGATTTATGCTGCAACCAAAATAAGACTTCAGTGGGAAACGCCACTGCAGAGCTTGTTTCTAATTGTGTATCTGGTGGATTTTACTTGCAATTCTTGATTTGGCTTCTCAGATGTCAAACTCAGACGCTGCTTCTTCCATCAGAGGATGGACGTCTTTTTATTTAACGTCTGGAGCAAAACAAAATATACGAATCTTATAGTTTCCGACCTAAAAAATGTTTTATTCCAAAGTGCAGCCTGGCCTCCGTCGAATCCCAGTTAATTATAATGTAGCAGGGGATTTAACCCTGTGACAGAAAGACCCTGCTGGAGGTTAATTGGTTGGAGCCGAAGCATATTTCAGGTCAGACCTGGTGGAAATTATGTGAAGTAATTTCCCTGATCTTCTTCAGCTGAGAAGTGCAATGTGTGGGTGTTGTGAAAAAGAAAAATGACGATAAATTTAAAACCTTGAAAAGCCATCTCTGCAAATCACTTTTTTTCCAATCTGGTAATGGCCACCAGTCCAGTCGATCATGCAGGTTGCTTCAAAATAAAATGAACTTGCCATTACTGCTTTGGCACAGTTATAACTGCTTATTATTTAAATGCTAATTCCAGTCGTTGGTCAGTCTGTTTGGCTGCCAGTCCAACGTTCTGGTCACAAGCGAGATACCAGAGGCCAGATTCTAATGGAAACGTTGAATACAAGACTCCAAGAGGAAGATTCATAATTTCTCAACCCTGTATTTTCCTCTGCCACTTCCATCTGATGTGGTTATTAATTGTCCTGACTGACTAAGTGAATTTCTGCCCTTATTCCTATTCGTAAGAAACTTTATTTGAAGCATTTCAAAAGTCTGATTTTTAACCTTTCAAATTCACTGAGAACCTTCATCCTCCATGAAGGATGAACTCTTCCCACTCGGGATACTCTTAAAGAAGCTTTGATCGTGAACCAGCATCACACCGAGATTTCAACTTACAAGATGTCTCTGAACATGTCAGAGCACCGTGGAATCTGTTAAATATTATCTTGAAGATTCACCGTTACGTCTTCAGATAAACCCCTGACCCTCTCTTGTTATGTCACTCTGAGGTCAGATGCTTTACATCTTTATCCCCATTACAGACGAGACTTCCTGCTGTGAGCACGATGGATACTGCAGCTGAACTTTAGATCCTTTCTTTGTGTTTTATGAACTTTTGGTATTTCACTCTTTACCCCTGCAAGCTCCTGTTCGTGAGATGTTTACAGCCAGATGTCTTGGTCGGGCTGTTTTTCTCCCTCCTGCCCTTTTGTGCAGCGCTCGCTCCAGGTTCAGTAATTAAGTGCTGTCAGAACGACAAGACTCAAATTAATCAGGGTAAAGAGGGACGATTCGCCGTTTCGCCTCCGTCCAATAACCAGATATTAATAATGACAGACGAGGGGCCCTGCAGCCATCGGAAATCTATGAGGTAGTTGTTTGTGTGAAGGACGCGAGGTGAGACCGAACGTTTTCTGGATCAATAGAGGAAGCTGAGTGTGATGCTGCAGGAAGTGTCACTCATCTCCTCTGTGAAGTTAGTCGGAGAAAAAAAGGCCTTTTAAACTGTTGATTTCTGCATCCAGATCCACTTCTCTCCACTTGTTATGTGGCTGGTTGACAAATTAAGTGGTGTTGGTGGTGGTGGTGGCAGCTACTGGGGAGTGATGGCAAAAACCATAATCCCAACAAAGCCTCGGTGGTGAATGACTGAAAGATCTGAAGAGAAGGAGCTTAGTTGCCGACACGTCCATGTCAATGTGATAAGGGCCTGACACATGGAAACCACTGCTTAGTGCTTTGTACAGTGTCTCAGTGCAGTAATGATAAGTGTGTATGGGGGGGGAGACCCTTTGAAATGTTCCTCTGAAAAGCTACTTTATCAGGCTCTGCGACAAGAGCATAGTGCTCAAAGTAAGTTCTCTACTGAGGCTGAGTTTAACTTCTGCTATGTACGGTATATTCACAGTTCACCTGCAAATTCATTTCCATTTAAAGTGCGACAGGCCCAAAGAAATAGTCCTGGTAATCAATCAGTACTTACTCTTGTATCCAAGTTAATGTTATATACGAATATGTGACAAACTAAATGCATGAACATGACAAATTTAGGTTCTTCAAGTCCTTTTCCATGCTCTTCTTGCTCTACTTCTAGCAAAACAAAGTTAACATGAATTAACATAGAATTTAATTGATTGGTCCCATTATCATGATGCCCAATCCAGCATTTTAAGTCAGTAGTGAATATCCCTATGGGACCAGTACGTCCCTCTATGACACTGAGGAGCTGTGACTTGCTACTCAGGGTGACAACCTGCTGGAAGCACTTTGTGGCTGACAGGATGCAAAGTGAGGCTAGTGACTGGAGCATGGAGTCGACAGGCTGGTGATCCTTCTGGCCATCATGGGCTTGGATGAGAGAACAGGCTCGGTACTGGTGACCACTGACTGGAGATCAGGAGTAGGGTTTTCTTTGGGGTTGCTAACTGGGAATCAGCTGTGGGGTGAGGCAGCTGAAGGACTCGGGGAGCCATGAGGACCATGGGCGTCAGGATGCTAGCAGGCCGGAGGGTTGCCAGCTGAAATGCAGGCTAGGGGCTAACAGGCTGAGGCTGGGCAACTGGTGACATAATGAAAGCTAACAACATGATGACTGGGAGCTAGCTAGGAAGTTGTCAAACTGGACGAATTGGATCTGGAGGTAACTAGCACTGCAGTAAAGCTACAAGAATCTTTCCCACCGAAGCTTTAACAACAAAAAGCTAAGGCTGCATATTTTCAGTTCACTGCTGGAGGATTGTTGGCAGTGGATTTCTAAGGCTGTGAATGCAGCTTCGTTAAGTCACCTCGTTTAGTTCTACCACCTGAAACCTGAGGTCCAATGGGTCAATTGCTTGTTTGGTGTGTAATGTCACAGTTTGAATTGTTCATTAGTCAACTGCAGGACTCTAGAAAAGCCCAGTTTGATGCAGGGAAGTGGATTTTGATCTGAACTGACAGGTTCACGTGTGGATGGGTGAGTAAACAGGAAGGAGGGATGACTGGCACGCTGTCGTCAACAGACAACAGGAAGCAACACACAGGAAGCTGTCTCCACCGGGAATAGAGGCAGGTGACAGATTCTCGTGGAAACACACCGGGACAGAAACTGAAACCGACAAACTTAAGAAGAGCCGGTGACAAAGGGCTGGAACGTGTACCGACTGGGGTAACGAGTGGCAGAGGAAGTCCAGCTGATTGAAAACACAGGTCAAAGTCTGGGGGCATCTGGTGGGCAGGAGGAGAATGGCAGGTTCTGGCAGCGCCGGAGGCTGAAGGGGACTGAGTCGGTGGCTCGTGACAGTGTGTGTTGTTCCTTTGCATTCGCTGCCAAGTCGGGGGAAAAGCTTCAGTGAGATGTCGCAGGGTGGAATCGGGAGCCAATACCAAGACGGCATGATAGTAGTGATGAGTGGGTGTTTATGCAGAGCTGTGAAGGTGTCGTAGAGGGTTTTTGAAAAATGCCTGTCAGGACTCCTCTTGAAGTTTTGTGGAGAAGTTTCTCTCAGAGGTTAGAGGGAAAGCTTGTGTATGGGGTTCGGGAAGCACACTGTGTGATAGCACACAATACAGTGTGGTCTCGACGTGACTTGACTCACAAAGCTTTGACTTGGTAGAAGAAGGCTTTGCACGGGGGGGGGCACATTGAGGATTACTGATTGACTCTTTATTTGTGAATTCCAACTTGAGGATTCTTTTTTAAGGGAAACATGACTGTAAATATTTAAATGCTTTGAACATCAGAGGGTTGTTAGTTTACAGAAAGGAAGGCACTGTAAACTGTTACGACTCTTTATATATATTACGACTTGATTGAGTCCCATCTTAGTTTCAACCTGAGGTTCAACGACCCTCTCATTTCAGAGCATGTGAGGTGAAAACTTGCATTAGAAAGTCCAAACATTAGATCTTACACAGGCCTCAGAGATGGTTTCCTCTGCTTAAATTCCCCAAGAGAAAATCTAATTTTAAGTGCATCTCTTACTTGTAGTTCAATATGGCTCTGTTTAATACAGTAAACCACATAACAACAATTGGAGTCTCTGCCTATTTTCACATTTTGTTCCGACCTCTCTCTTACTTTCACTTAGGGGCAACGGCATGCTCCGTAATATTCATAAAAATGAAAAATGACCTTTTTAAGATGAAGATTGTCTCCTAATGTCTGGGGAATGCATTGCAGCATTACTTCCTCCTCATTCCCTGTGGGGAATTAAGGATTAAAGTGTCTAACCAATTTCCTGAGAGATTGAAAATGGGTTTCCTGTTGGAAAGAGGGAATGACATGAAATGACTTGTGTGCACTTTGCATCCTGCTCTTGTTTCTCAGTTCTCAAATCGTGATTCATGAGCACTTGACAAGAAAACCCACACATTCAAAAGAGAAAAGTGATCCTCGCGTCTCCTCCTCCTTCTGTACGTCCTGGGAGAATTCCTTTCTAGCTGTCTGTGCTGGTTACGCATGCATCCCGGAGCGCCGGCTGCCCCTGCATGGTGTGTGCTTGCTCCATCATGACTTGCATGCTAAGCACCAACAGCTGACTGTTGTAGCCTCCTTGTAATGGAGCCAGTCACCGCCGGCTGCCAGGCTTCAATTAGCCGTGCAAACCCTCTGATCCAAAGATGGGGAAGAAGCTGCTGCAAACTCCAGGTTGTTTCCCCTCAGCAGAACCAAATACTTCTTGTGTGTTTACTTCACAAACCCTGCACAGTTTGTGGCCCGTGTAAATATTTGGACTCTCACGTAATATGGAATTAAAGAACTCTGTGATTAAGATGCTTAAAGGAGTATTCACAGTAGCAGGCTGTAGAATCCCTAATCCGCTCACCAGAGAATGGTCAGTGCTCGTATCTTCACTCGGTGGTTTTTGGTCATTGTTGCTAAAAGCTTTCAGGCGTATTTGCTTCAAAGTATAGAGGGATTATAAGTAAATTAAAACACCATTGCTGTGATTGCTTCTGAGCTTAGCATGAGTAGCTTTAAATATGCGCCTTCATCCGAGTTCTTTCCTAACTTTGTCGAGTTAAGAATTTGAATAATCACGCTGCATGAGAAGCCCTGAGTGGAGTTGTGTGTATGTATGGGTGTGTATATGCTTAAAAGGGGTTGTTTATTAATATTTGTAATTTCCTTGAGTTGCTACAAACCTTTATTTCTGATCCTTTTTGACCCAAATGCTAATGAAAATGTTGATGGAAAATGTGAAAGGCAAAGAAAAATTGATTTGTTTTGTCCAAGTGTGGTGATTTAATTTTATATAGAAGCATCAGAAGGGTTCGGATATTACATCTCTGTGTTGCTTTGAATCTGGAGGCAGTGTAATTACTCCCTAGGGGACTGCGACTAAAACAGCATGACCTCAACTCTCCAGCTCTGCTTTAGTGTTGCATATTTTTATGTTTGTGTTTACTCTGCAAACGACTTATAAATGTAGTTTCGTGGAAGCTTTGCTTGTAATAAGATATTCACGAGCGGACCTGTGGGGATAAAGGTAACCGTGGGAGACCGTCCTCCGTGTGAAAGAACAGAAGGTGACTCGAGTTGCTATGGTTGCTAATTGCCTCTGTGGACGTCTCGTGGAATAACCTGACAGTTTCTCTCCTTCCAGAAGGAGTAAGAACAAGAAACAGGGTGCACTCAGGTTTGATGGCGGAGAGAAAACTGTCATCTCTGATTATACAGTCGTGCTGCCCCCGAAAAGCCGAAAATACACAGGACACGGTTCTGGAAGTCTACAGGGACACGCTGGAGTTTTATTCATGCTAATATTTGTCGGAGGCTGTGCTCTGCTCTGAATACAGAAACATGTTTCCCTTGGGGAGTAAACATATAATGGGTGAACCAGATAACCCAGATTCCCCCGGGGCTTCCTGCAGGTTGACCCGTTGTGTCCGAGTCGGCCAGTTTGTCCTGTTCAATTTGGCCTAGTCCTGGTTCAGGGAGCATCTCTACCTCAGTGAGTCCACTTCACAGACGAGTTTCAGTCTGCAGCATTCACCTGAGCCCACTGCTGGAATCAGGGAGAGCTTGGTGGATTTGTTCTACTTGTCCGTGTGCCAGATGTTCTTTTTTTAACTTCCTTTGTTTCTACACCCACACTGATAATATTTGAATAAAGATATTCCAGCAAGGGGCCGTTTATGCCTCTAATGTTCCTGCTTTGACCACAAATATGTTTTTACTTCACTCTGTAACGTGAGTATGTTTAAATTATGTTAAGGCAAAGAGTAAAGTCAGTGTATTAAACCCAGACACAGACAGTAAAGACTTAAACAGCCACACTCACTATACTCCAGATATGATTTAAACGAAAGGAGGGAAGTGCTGTTTGTTTAAGTGGCAGCTGATGTGACTGTAGGTGTCTCAGAGGTGGAATGAGGCGGGAAGACGATCTCCTGAGATCAGACAGAGGTTTAAAGGACTGAAGAGGAGACTGGAAGTGAGGGAGAGGCAGCTTAGTGGAGAGATATTGTATTGATGTCATGACTGCGCACATCAGGGCACAGATAGCTTCATCCTTTATCTAAGCTCTCTCTTCACTATGCCAAACACTTCCTTCTATCTGTCCTGTTAATCTACACGCCCAATCTCCTTGGTTCTGCGCTCTCTCATTTCCCTCTTTAGTCAGGTCTTCTTGAATTCCAGCGTTTTAAAGGATCATGCTGGTGTTTATGCACGTTTCATGAAATGTCTGCAATTTACATTTTTTAAGACATCAATGTCAAAGTCGAAGTTTCCTTTAAGTCCTAGAACATTGAAGACATACACAATGCCTAGGTAGGAGCCGTAAAGAAGTTAAAGAAGTTTGTATTTCTTAAACGAGTATTATTTGGATTATTTGTTATTAATTTTTCACTTGTGATCATATTGATGTGGCAGGAAGTAGGTCACATAGGATATGGGCGGGGGAGGACGCTGTATTTTTTGTTGACCGCTACGATACGCTATGCTACGATACCATGGGGGGGCTGGAACTAATCCCAACTGACCATTATCAAGAGGAAGGGTACACCCACCAGCGTACTGCAAAGCTGACCATTGGACCATTCACTCCAGTTAACCTTAACCCAGCCTTCATGTCTTTGGACTGTAGGGGGGGGAAAGCTACCTGGAGAAAACCCCAAAAGACACAGGAAGAACATGCAACATAACATACATTAAATAATACATATGTCATGTTATTAAACGACTTGAAGAGCCTGAACGAATCCCTCTACATTTGACGGCAGCATACAGCTCTATGGAGGAGCTTGGTAACTCTGCCTTTAACCAAGGGCGTCACCTTTCACGTATTCAAAGGCAGCTTCAAATCCCGAGAGCCGTCTGTGTGTGTGTGTGTGTGCGTGTGCGTGTGGAGGGGGGGTGGGGGGGGTTAGAGCTTCAAACGCCACCGGGAGCAGACTCACCTCTTTGTGTGTCTTAGTGGGGTCGTCGCTCAGATCACCGTGGACCTGACGGTGCCTTGTATTTCAGGGGCCACGGAGATTGACACCGCTTCCCTTTGAAAACAGCTGCCCCCCCCTCTCAAAGCTGTCCTACCCCTCCTTTTGATTAAAAAATAACTCATTGTTTCCTGGATATTTTGAGAAAACAGCCCAAATGTCCTGTTTTGTGTGTTTGTCCTGCTCCACTTTGAGTCAGGTGTGGACTCCTTTCATTTCAATGGTTTTACCTGTAAGTTAATGACTACACCAGGTTTGCTTTGTTGTATTATTACACCCAGTGCAAGCAGCATATTAACAATTCCCATTTGGCAGTGGGGGAAATTAATGCTTTAATGGTTCGGATTTTTAATGAGACTTGGACTCGGTGTAATTTGTCTTTTATTATTATCTCTTTTGAAAATTAGTGTTAGAGTCTCTACATTGTTTTTTTTAATGAGATTGTCTTTGTGTGAACACTTTTTTCAAGGAGCACCTGGTTTCTGTGCATTTAGGTCTGGTGGGAAAATTAAAGCACTGAAGCTTCTGTTGTGTTTCCTACCAGCTCAGTTCTTTACTGTATCTTCTGACTCCCTGGTATTTATCTTCTATTAAGATGAAGGGATCTTTCTAAAGAGTGATATGTATATTTGCATATATATATATATTTACATGTACTGTATACATGAAGGCTTTATATTTAAACAGGAATATGGCTTTTGCTCCATTTGGCAGACAAAGCCGATCAGACTTTATCTAGTTCATCAAAGGAAATAATGTGGTTTAGATGAATTTCTTTTGCAACTATAAGCCTCATGACTTCTTGTATTTCACACTTTCATTTCATTACTCCAGATATTCTCCCACCATCTTTCCCACACCGCCTGAATTCCTTTCTGTTGTCTTTAGCGCTGCAGATATGATCAGTTGAGTTCTGGCCAGTTGTCTCAGTCTCAGTCGGCAGGGCCTGGGTTTGCAGCCTCGTATATCTGCGATCTGGTAGATGAGGGACGGAGGAAATGGATATGTTGGTTTTTCTTTGTATCTACCTCCAGCCCTGTAGAAGCAAACACAAAGTGGGCAGTGGGTTTTTTCTCCTTAAACTCTGGAGGCTGCATGCGAGTCCGGAAACAAAGGCCAGGTCATTCATGTGGCACAGGCAGAGTTTTTCTGCAAATCAATATTTGTATTACTCCTTGATGGAGCCTTAGGAGGGGGTATTATTCCCTTATCGACCAGATGGATCCATATTTAAGACTGTGATTGACAGGGAAAGTTACAACAGGAGCTGTTGTTGTAAGATGCTGATCACATGTTGCACCATACCTTAAAAAGTCCTAGAGAGGAAGGTTTCCTAACATAAGCACAACAAATATTTCAACATTCATTGAGGTTATGAATTTAAATGTGGGTAATTTGTGGAGAAGATCCATTAGTTTAACTTCCCGCCATTGTTTGTGGATCCACTGCTTTTGGGTCAGAAAGTGAAGCACCTCATTGTTCCTTGAA
Organism: Pseudopleuronectes americanus; assembly: GCA_038501795.1. Classification (NCBI taxonomy): domain Eukaryota; kingdom Metazoa; phylum Chordata; class Actinopteri; order Pleuronectiformes; family Pleuronectidae; genus Pseudopleuronectes; species Pseudopleuronectes americanus. The sequence continues at coordinate 18,894,992 of CM076728.1, read as the reverse complement.
CACAGAAGCACATTGTGTAAAACATTTTTTCGTGCAATCCCTGATACCGTATACATTTTCCTCTGCCAAATATTTTGCCTGGAGTTCTGCCTCAGTGCGTAATGATGATGGTTTTACACATAAAGAAATGTGCATGAGGTATAAAAAAAAGGAAAAGAGCAACGAAGGCGGTGAATGTCTGTCCTCATTCACTGATGTGTTTCCTCAGCTGTGAGATTGTCGCATTGTGAAGCAGCAGCATCTCATTGTGGTGACGTTAGTTAGCCGCCTGATTCGGTGGCGTTCTCTTCTTCACAGTCTGTACCTCACTCCCGTTCCTCACGTCACTGAGGAGAGCAGTCTTAAATTAAACCTCTCTTGTCGCTCTGATGTAAATGAAAAGTGAGGATTCCTCTGATTGGGCTTTCGACATGTTGACTGTAGTTCTAATGAATATGCAATATTTTCCATCCTGTTTTTATTTTTAGTCCTCTGTGCAGTTTGAGAACAAACACCAGGTGCTGGTCCAGATGCTTTTTAAATATCGTCTGTTAGCGTCTACTTTTAGCTGCTGCTGAGAGATTTAGGGGGGGATCTCAGGAAAAACGGATATTGTCTGATTTATGGCATTTTGCCTTTTAAATAAACTGACAGGGGGAAGCAGGGACGGGGGGGGGGTGCTCTTATAAGCACTGAGTGATGAAATAAATCCTCAGAAAGTGATACTGCATCAATCTGAGAGTGGACTGAAGATCAGCTTACCCCCCAAACGTCATTAAAAGATGAAAACCATCCAAACTACTCAGTTGTTTTATGAATATTGATAATTTGTCACAGGGTTGCCATGACTGCGCTGTAATATTTCAAGTTAACTGTCAGGGTCTCAGCTACAAGATTAATTGACAGCTTCCACTTAAACAAAGCACCGTCTCAGTGTTTCTTCACTAATGCAGATTTCCACCCAGCTCCTGCAGAGTGGGAAGCATCTGACTCCACCGTGATTCAATACCTTCAACTTATTTTAACACAAAACCCACAAGAAAACATATGAAAAGAATGTGAAAATGTTACAACTTTTATGTGCAATACATCCGCCTCCTTTCAAGCTGCCAGTTCCACAAGGTCCTTGTAGCAGAATGTAGATTTATAACCCGTGTGCACGTGGAGAAGTTGCACTCTAGTGAACCTATATATTTCATTCCCGGAGTTTCATTCATTGAGGGGTATGCATGAGGAAGGCAAAGCAATTTGATTTGGAGCCTTTGCCTTATTGTGCTTCGCCCCCTGTGTCACCATCTGTCTCGATGGGAAAAACCTGGAGACTAATGTATATATTTCTTTCTGTCTTCCTTTTCTCCTCCACAGCCGCCATCCGGGTGGAAATCACTCCGACGCAAGGAGAGATCAGCGTGGGAGAGTCCAAGTTCTTCCTCTGCGAAGGTAAGGCCGTTTCTCATTTAATGCAGCATCAGTGCAAATGTCAGCTCCTGCGTTCGGTGTATAATATCACCCTATTAATTCAGTTACACAAGTCGGTTTCGCGGATATACACTTATTAAACATTAAAGGAATTATAGATAAAACGAGATAGCGCCCGGTACAGAAGGAGTCTGGCCGTTTGCTCTGAGATCAGATCAGGTAGGGGAGTGGAGCCGGAGAGAGGAGGGAGCGAGGGGCTGGCTGAGGAGATAACGAGAGAGAGAGGTCTTGAACTTTCACTGTGTTTCCAGTTATGAATGTAAGTAGATGTGTAGTTGTCAGCTTGTCTGAGATCCAGGGGGTAAGTCGGTACATTAGGTGAGTCACCGGTCTGACACTGTGCAGCTCCCTGTAGGTGGGTAACCGGGTCAGACATGAGAAAAGTCAGCCTGAAGAAAACCTGGAAATTAAAGGTTTGTTTTTCTAGTTACAAACTGAGATGGATCCACTCATGCAGATCAGTGGAGCTGATATCTCCAGAACGCGTTGAGGGAATTCAGTCAAATTTGGTGAAAGCATTCACTCGGACTCAAGGGTGAGCTGATTGGAATTTGGTGGTCAAAGGTCAAAGTTCAAGGTCACAGTGGCCTCACAAAACGTATCTACATTTTGGAATTTTACGATTGTTGCTTTAAAGCCTCGGTTATTTAAACATAAATATATCTGTAATCCATAACATAATATGTATTTTGTTCTATGATCATTATACTCAAACAGCATCAAATAGATTCCATCTCCCAGTCGGTTGCTCCGTGGCTTCGTGTTTAAACTCTTGTGAAGATGAACTCACAAAAGCAGAGCTCAGTATCTTTTTGCAAGAGATGAAGCTTTGACTTTTTTAATTTTTAATCAGTGATATTTCTAACATTTTAGATCTATGAAAGAAACATGGCTCCAGCTCGAACTGCAATTGTATTAGTTGAAAAGAATATCAGAAATCCTTTTGTGTTTCTTTCAGATATTAAGAAACAAAATATATCTCTTTTTACTCTCTGAAATAAAATGTCATGAACTGAAAGTGCACTGGTCTTTTATAAAAAATAAATGACGTGGAAGAGTTGTTTGATTTTCCTCTCAATCATTCGTCCTGCTGAGCAAATAGATTTTAGTTTGCGTTTGTGGTGTGATCTTAAAAAGACGACTCCTGTAGGGGAGATCTTCACAAGAGCTCTTGATGCATGGGGCGAAGATATTAGCTTTCAAGACTCGTGGAAGTTATATTGACTCGTGTTTCATCTTTCACTTTGAGTTTGGTTTGTGTTTACTTACAGATTATCACGAGAGCACAGAGAGAAGTAACGTGTCTGAAATATAATGTTCTGATATCATGTGATGAAAAGCAGAATAACAGAATTTCACTTCACAACAAGGACTTTCGTATGATCTTCATTTATTTGGCGGCTGTTTAAGAATTCCTGCTTCCTCGCCTCACGTGTCCTTTTCCTCCTCAGTGGTGGGAGATGCTAAAGACATCGACTGGTATGCGCCCAGCGGGGAGAAGATCCTTCCCAACAGGCAAGACATCTTTGTGAGCCGCAGCGATGAGTCCTCGTCCACCCTCACCATCTACCACGCCAACGTGGACAGCGCTGGAATCTACAAGTGCGTGGCGAAGAACGGGGAGCAGGAGGCCCAGGCCACCGTCCAGGTCAAGATCTTCCGTAAGTGTTAAAGAGTTTTGGGGCTTTTTGGTCGAATGGTTTGTGTTCACGTGAGAATCAAATCAGTTATACAAATCTGCATGACCAAACCCGTCTTCATATGCGAAAGTCTATAGTTTGAAAGCAAATGCAACATTTTTTGATTGTGTTGATTTGCAGTGGCTCACATCAGTTAACATCTGTGGTCTAATTGATGTTTAATATTTTAATTGCTAAACCATCATCTTTACAAACAAAAACATGTGTATGTGAAAACCTCCACAAGTTGTTGTGAACAGACGGATGAGCAGCCGCCACCAAGAAAAATCCACTTCACAACTCCACCACATTCTGAGCCTTAACAGAAATAGATAAAATCGTCAGGACAATTTAAAGATATGAAATAAATATTATTTCAAATATATTTTATATATTGGTAGATCTGATAATAATAAAGTGAGGTATACAGTTATAAATATATGGCTTCATTTAACTGTGGTGGCTGTTGATCGACTCTCATCGTTTATTATTTAGATGATAATGTGAGAAAAGATCAAATTTTAAACCTCTTCGCTCTGTTCTGAACTGGCACATTTAAAATATCAGATAGAATCTATAGAATCTGTTATTCTACTAATTAATTTTGTTTTTAATTTGTTGGTTATATCATTTCCCACCTGTTATCCAGACAATAATTGATTTCCACTTTAAATTAAAAATAATTGTCCGCATCTAACGCAAAATATAATAAACTATAAATATACATGACAGACAAAACGTGTTAAAAACACCAAACGTTTCCATTCGTCTGTCGTCTTCGGACCGAACACTTCAGACAGACAGATGAACGTGTCTGTTCTGCTGTCAGTGTGAACGACGCGTCTCTGAACCGTCTTTACCTCGTCTACCTTCCCACGCCATCTGTGATTCCATAAAGACTCAACCATCCAAACATCTATTAGCAGAGCAGAAGCTCCAGCATATGGTGCCTCGTTATGGTGCTAATCAACTGTAAGAGGCTTTGTTTTGTCGTTCCTCCCATGCAATGTAAATATGCCACACAAGGGTCTGCAGCTCAGATGTGGAGATACATGTGTAATTGTGTGTCTGTCTCGTTTCCCCCCCCCACAGAGAAGATCACCTTCGCGAGCGCCCCGAGCCAGCAGGAGTTCAACGACGGCGACGACGCCCAGATAGTCTGCGACGTGGTCAGCTCCCCGCCGCCCACCATCATCTGGAAGCACAAGGGCGCCAAGATCCAGCTCGCCAAAGACGGTGAGCCAACACTCACCCGACCCATCCTCGGCCTTCCCCATAAGTTAGCCGTGCTCTTCCTCTTCTGCTCCTGCCCCGTCTCTTTTGAACAAACCCAATGCATTGTCAGCCAGGAGCTGGTGGTGAGACCTCATGGATGATGCATGAAAGAGGAAGTCAATTTCTCCAAAGTAAAAAGAGAGAGACAACTTCTGTTGAGGCTTAAACAATCCAGAAAGGAGAAAAGGGATGAGAATCTTTGGACAGACTTCGGTATAAGTTTGCCCCAACTTCAACTAGCAAAAAAGAAGAGATGCTATATAGGACCTAGCAAGTTCTGCTGATCAGCTGCTTTAAAATCCCTCTTTCAATTCTTAAAGGAGACTTTTGATCCTTTTATAGTGTAAAAGTTTTGCTGAGTTAAGAAACCAGAGTCTGCTCCAAAGGAAGCTCCAGAAAACAGTTCAGAAAACTTAAAGAGATAGAAGCAAGTGTTTCAGACAGAGGCTGAAAAGAGGAGCTGCAGCAATGGACATATGCTCAAATTTGACAAATTAAAACGAGAGGGGAACTCCGAGACCACGTACTTCTTCAATATATATAATATATAAAGAATCTGCTTCAAATTGTAATCTTCCTCCACACAACATAACCTCTTTTGCACAGGTAATTATGAACCTGAACAAAAGGTAAGTAGGACACGAGAGGAACATACGTGTCGTGTGTGGCCCAGTCATGACCTCATCATAGGTTTGCAAAAGTAAATTCCTTCCAAACTTACTCGATATAATCAGCTTTGATTCCAGCGTCTCGTTGATTCCTGTGGTGAGTCACTGTCACAGGAACAAAGCCCCGAAATCAAAGAGCGTCACGAGGTCCATAGGAGCTTCTCTGCCTTGGAATCCTTTGTGTTTGTTCTTATGTTCTACACGATTCCAGCTTTGCCAGTAAACACGCTTTAGCTCCACGGAGCGTGACACAGAACCGAGGTATTTAAACTCTGCTGTGACGCTTCCAAAACTCCTCTGCCTGAATCGCCTCTGCCAATCAGACGAACCTAAACGCTGCAGTAAACGTGTTCATGTACAGTTTATGTAAATGGTTTCAACCCGGCAGCCCCAGTGTGTGTGTGTGTGTGTGTGTGTGTGCTCCAGAGCAGCTGTGCCTCCGAGAGTTTAGGCTAAAACTTCCTTGTATGTATGTGGTGAAATGAAGCGGGGGGGGAGGCTGTGTTTTGTTTCTACACTTGAACCGGGGGTCTATTTTAACCTTTCGGTAACCCCTCCCCCGGTGACCGCCGGAGAGCTCGGAGTCACCGCAGTGTTGTGCTAAGGCAGCTTTTTATTCCTGGACCCTGGTCAAGGAATGTGTTTTTCCACTAAACCCACTAAATGCAACCGACACTGCAAACTGCAAAGCGTCTTATGTAAAAAAAAAGAAAAACAAATCCTAAGTGCAGTAGTTGACCTTAACCACACGCTGCATGTTTCAGTGTTAAAACCACCCACCCCAAAAACTGTGTCATTGTTTTATGGGGTCAATGTAGCAGGCGCTTGAATGTTGAATTTAGTTTAAACTTAAAATACCACTCGAAGCCCTCAGAGGTCTGACTTGAAATACTTTAACACCACTTTTTACAGCAGCTGAATGATTTAGTTCACAGTTCTGTGCATGAAGGAGTTTTGCACATTGAACTTGACAGGAAGCAGAAAACTGACGAGAACATGGAAAATGTTTTGAGAGTTGAAACACAAGTTAAAAGGAAATAAAACTTCAAAATGTCGTTAAATCGAAGTATAAGCAGCTAAATGCGTCAGTTTCAGTAAATCTTAAAACTGTAAATATGTAATTAGGTGTAAAAAGTACAGAATTTTAATGGGCTTGTGAAAGGGGAAGTGGACAAAAAATGTAAATACCTAAAGTAAAAGTGCAATAGCGTTGAAAATTGTGTTCAGGTCGTATAGACGGAAATGTCTCTGCAATAAAGTGATGGGAATAAAATGTTCTTTATCCCGAGCCCACGTCTCTCCCTTGACTATGCATACAATTATGTGCATCAAGTGATTTAATAGCACAAAGACTTTTAATTTATTTGTGTAACAAAAGGAGGCTTCTCTATTAGAAACATCCTTTAAACCCTCACTATGATGAGAGTTAAACTGGCAGCATCGGAACCCCTGCAGAAGTGAGTGGATGAAAACGGTCTGTGAAAGTTTTATATTTAACACGCGCAGCCTAATTAGCCATTTTGCACATGGAAGGAACAGACAACAGAACCGACTTAATTGCTTTTCTGAAGGGTTTTTTAAAAAATGTGGTCAGAACCCTGGTATTTCAAAAAATGCCTTAACAACCTGTTTTTAGTTCGCTCTGTGCACTTATTGCCGGTTTTAATTAGAGGTGCGACACGTTTGTCAGACTCTTATTATCGTGTAAAACAGCAAAACGTGCGTGTGCCGTGGGCAGGCAGGGCTCCCGGCCTTCTTCTAACCACCGGCCTCATTAGTGGGCTTAATTGGGACTTTTTAATCCGCCTTCAATATCCTGTCTGAGCGCGTAGGAGTCGAGTTGGTTTTAACTTTGGGTCCAAAACAAAACGGGACGCAGGAGAGGAGACAACGAGCACTTAACGTAGTTTTTATAACAACTCGTGCTGAAGGCGAGGGCTGGGGAAGAGAGAAGTGTTGATAAAATTACTTCCAGTCACACTAATCTGTGAAAACCAGACATGTTCTTACTGTGTTCTCTTCTCTGTTTTTCCAGTTCGCTTCAAGATCCTGACCAACGGCCACCTGCAGATCCGCGCCATCAAGAAGACGGATGAGGGCATGTACACCTGCGAGGCCCGGGTCATGGCCAGGGGAGAAATCGACTTCAGGATGATCAAGGTCGTCATTAATGGTGAGCTCACCCCCCCACCCCGCCGCCCAGCCTGTCCCGTTGTTATAAAAATGAGCTGCTGCTCGACACAGGAGCAGAGATCCTCCTGAAATGGTTCTTCAGTGTTTTTGTCCAGGAAGCAGTTTGTCAGTTTGTTAGTTCGATGACACAGTTCATATCAAAATACATAAAGTACACAACAGTTTGCAGAATAAATATCCAGAATGCACAGAGGTTCCTTCTGATTCTTTTCGACACTCTCATGACAAAATATTAGTTCTGTATATAACTCATAATGAGGCAAACTACAAAGTTTCTGCTGCAGGAAACTAGGATTTTTAAGTTTCTGAAGTTGGTGCATCTGTCTTTTTTTATGCCAAATATTCACTTCAAAGTCATGATGGCATCACAAAGTATGTTTTTGGACTCTTGACTGATATCTCAAGCCTGCTCGAAGGAATTTCTTCCACTTTTAATCAGTTGTCACTTGGACTGAGAATTTCAAATAGTGATTATGCTTTAGTGGTAGAAGGTCAAAAGTCACAGTGACCTTATATGATTTTATAAAAAAGTTTTAAGAAATATGTGCACGGGAACTAAACTGGTTGGCAGAGGCAAACCACTGCAGTGCAGTAATTCTAGACCAATTGTAAATATAAGTTTTCCATAAAAAACCATCAGTGGTAAATAATGGATTTGTAAATACTTAGCTCTGGTCATTACAGACAGCAGGTTATCAATCACGGATAAAAACAAATTATTTCAATACAAGTGTCCACCTACTGCAAAGCTCACCTCATGATAATGATAATTAATGTGCTCACAACTTGTTCCCACTGACCACGAGGGTCCAACAAAATCAGGTTTAAATCTATAAATCATGAGAATCTATTAGTAAATAACGTTTTACTCGCTTGCTTTGTGCGTTCGATGTGAATCTAATGTGAATCTGTCTCCATCTCTCTGTCTCAGTGCTTCCCACCATCCGGGCCAGGCAGTCAGAGGTCAACGCCACAGCCGACATCGGGGTCTCGGCTCTGTTGGCCTGCGATGCCGACGGCTTCCCTGAACCCAGCGTCACCTGGGCCCAGTAAGTCCTCCACTGCTCCCACTCACCAGCTTTCATATGTCCTCTCCTGGATCAGGGTGTGTAATCCAATTAACCTTAATCATATTAAAACTACAGGAAGGATTCATCCGTGAAATACAACCGATGTGAAAGAGGCAACATCTTTTTCTAAGAGTAAAACCTGCCAGATAAGATAAAGTTACAAAACAATGATGTTGAGCAATGCAGCAAAAATGATTAATGGGTAAAACACAAATTGTCGAGCTCAACATTGTCGCTGTGCTTTGCAGCTGCTGTGTGTTTGTGCACTGTCAGAGGAACTTTGTGTTTCTTTTTACCTGAGTGGTGAGATAGCACTTTGTCATTTTCATAAAATCATCCTGAAGTTGTTGGGTTTTTTTTATCCTATAAATAATTTAAAATCTACAAAGAGAAAGTCCACTAAGTTACAAGCATCCCTTTCTTTCTTTTCTAATCTGCCTTTGCAGGAAAGTGTTTTGCTTTTATCTGTGACACGTCCGTGAGGGTGAGGCTGTGCCCTTTAGTAGCAGGATGCAGTGTGAAGCTCTGTATCACACCTGAGTCACAGGCCGGTGTATTAATCAGCTGGACAGTTTCAGGGAGCGTTGTCGGGTTGTTGCTGCTGCTGCCAAGGACAAGGCACCGCGTTCAGTGACCAGACACTCTGGGCAAGGAGCGGAGCCATTATTTAACTGGTCCCTGCCCATTGGATTCACTGGGAGGAAAAAACCACAGATCCTGTAGAGTCAGGGCGAGTTCACGACGGAATCTCAACTTTCTGCAAAAAGACTAATTGCAGTCATGTGAAAATGAGAAACTAGTGATTTGAAAAAAGAATGAAAAGAAAAGGTTTTTTGAAGAATTACACTCAGGCATATTGATTTTTTTTTCCAGTTAAGTGTTAACTCTTCAGTCTCTGCGTGTCCCATTATTTCAAGGTAGCACCTTTCAATACCTTTATAATATGTGAAGGTAGCACCTTGGAATGAAGAGGCTCACCCAGGTTGAGAAAGGGGCTGCTATGTGCTGAAAGGCTTCTTTATAAAACTCACACACAATGGCTGGCTGGTTTTTATTGTATTCATTAAAAACGTATGCAAATCAGGTTGTGCTCGACAAGCCCTTCCTCCTGAAAGAACAACTCAACACCGACTACAAGTGCAAATTGCATGTTTCAGGTTTGGTTGTATAATCCACCACGGCTGGCGGCGTCTGTGTCTGTTTATAAATTGGCTTCTCTGATCAAGACAGAGATAAAACAACGTAAAGTGTCTGTGGCCCTCAGCTTCTCTCAGACCAGGCTGCTTGTGGGAAGGGATCGTGCTCCCTTTAGGAGGACTGCACATGCACAACATAAATTACAGGGAGTTGGTGTTTGGTTGTGTTTTGAAATATGAATTTTTTGCACGGTCTTGTCTGCAAATTGTTCTGCGTGGGAGAAAGGACGAGCTTTACATCCATTTGCATTTTGCACGACTGTAACGAGAGGAGAAACACTTTGATGAGTCCTGTTAGGCAGGTTCATACTTTCCCAATGCTATTATTAAACTCTCACCGTTTCCATGTGGTTAGTATGGAGCTGGGAACATGTGAAGTGAAGCTGCAGCTTGATGCTGTAGCTTCTGTTGAATTGAACCTTGGCCTCATGTTCCTGTTAAAAAGAGATTAAGAGTTTAGCTTCATATCTGCATTGTCAAAATCACGATGAAGGAACTGACAGTAGTGTTGCTCATGGAATAACTAGGGTCAGGGTTCAAAATCATTTGTATGTATCTCAATACAATAATAAATCCACCGATCCTTGAGACATTGAGATTTGCTTATTTAATCTGTTTAGTTCTAATGGATAAATGATGGTATAAGCTATTAAATGCTGTTTTATTGAAAAATTAAATTCAACCCTAACCATGTTAACAAGTTGTTCTTGGTTCTTGGTTCTCTGGACAGATGGAGTTTGGCGGAGCACAGACACAAGCTCCAGCCAAGTCGCTTTCTGGCCTTCGTGCAAGTTACTGAACATTAATTAGCTGAAGGTGATATAGTCTGGCATAAAAACCAAGAGTCAGCAAAGGCTGGAAATGAGGAGCATGCTGTATTTTCTAAATTGGCTTTTGGCTAGAAAAGAGAAAAGGGGGGAGTGAGGAGAGATCGATGTTTTGTTTATGGGCACCGAAGGTTAAAAATCGTTTTATGGATTCGACCGATCTGGAACTAAATTCAAAACTGGAGCCGGCTTTAATCCCCCAACACTAAATACAACCCCCCAAAAATATCTTTGATCTCTATTTCTAGGTAATAAGTTCTGACTTTACACATCTCTGATAATTGATTCTCCATTAGCTGGTGTAGAATATATCAAATATTCGGTTGGGACGGAGCGAGATGCAGAATTTCTCTCCGTGTGCCGGAAGAGAGTTCAGATGGATGGTGTGGTTGTTAGGAAGGACAGACGGGTGAAGCAGGGGAAAAGGGGGTGAAGCTCTATTTGGTCTGGTTTCCTAGAGCTGCTGTCAGTCACTGTCTCTCTGCAAAATGCCTCTGAAAGGGCTGCTGCTCAGCCACACACCTGAAAGTCTCCAAAAAGTTCTGGTGCTCAGGAGGAAAAGTTGGGAAACATGCATTACCATCATCATTAAACTGGTGCGTGGCCTTTTTTAAGATACTGGTGTAAGGGCCAGAGGAGAGCTGAGGCAAACACAATCTGTGGAAGTGTCTGAGATGCTCCCAACTTTTTCCACCTTTCCTCGTTCTCCTCCAGAGATAAAGCTAGATCGTTGTCTGTGAGAAACGTGTGATGGAGTCTTATCCCCTCTTCTTCTTTACTCCCTCCCTCTGCTACAGTAACAACGTTGTCCTTGAAACGGGCGATAAGTACGGCCTGAACGAGGACGGCTCAGAACTGGAAATCAAAGATGTCACGAAAGTGGATGAAGGAGAATACACTTGCATCGCCAAGAACAAGGCGGGGGAGAAGGCGGAGGAAGTCAGCCTCAACGTGTTTGGTAAGAGAATATATATTCCCATCATTTCTCTTTCTACTTATTGACATTCTCTGTGGACGCTCCTCTGCAGCAGCTTCTCCAGTGACGTGTTGCAGGGTAACACGGCCCCGACGTGCAGTTTAAAGAAAAGCATGTCCTATTGGAAACTAATTAAGCCGGCCCTCAGGACGCTCAGAGATATCACACTACACTTCCTCTCGATGAGGACATTTGCATTGCAGCTCTGTTATACCTCGTGTCAGTGGGGAATTAAACTGTCTAAACACTCTAATGAATAAGTGTTGAAACCTGCACTAATCTCACGTTTTTGTATAAAAAAAAGCATGAAATGTTCTTTTAAGGTTAAAGGTGTCGGAGTGATGAAAACCACAGAGAGTCATCAGACAACTTTTGCAGAAATATTGCTTTAAGATTTTGGTTAAGCAAGAAATACGACTAAATTAATATATTAATGAAGCCTCACATAGTTATTTGACTTTGATCTATTTTTTAACATGAAATTTGAAACATGTCAAACTGGCTGAAAGTGCTAATATGTAATCATACAATTTCACAATTTAACAATTAAATGAAAGGGCTTCTTAGCTAATGAGTTTTGATGCTAACTTCATGTAGCACATGGTTGAGACCAAAAACAAGCCCTAAAAAAGAGGGAAAATAATTTATACATTTAATAAGCGGCCAGATAATTTGACTGTTATGTTGTTTATTGTCTGAAAGTGCAGTTAACTTTATTAGAACTAAAGCTTTAACACGCCACTTTATAAAAAGGTTACATTCACATTGTCTTCATTGCAAAAAGCAAAACAAAACCAGAGCAGGTTGTTTTAGAACGACAATAATTTACCTCCAGAGGACAACGCTGAATCAGATATGAGCTGCAACAAGCAATAAACCTCCGTGTGGACATTTTCACTGAGCACTGATAAGCATAAATATGTCTATAAACCTGTTTCAGTAACGCTGTGGTGTCTCTTTCTGTTTTCCCAGTGCAACCCAAGATCACCTACTTGAACAACCACACCGCCTCCGAGTTTGACGAGCAGGTGACTCTGACCTGCGAGGCCTCGGGCGACCCCACCCCCACCATCGCCTGGAGCTTTCAGAACAGGGTGTTTACCGAAGGAGAGCAGGTACAGACTCTTCTTCTCTTAAACCAGATAATGACTTTTAAACAGCCCCACTAAGTCATTAATTCAGTAATTTAGCAAACCAGATGAAAATGAATGTCCTTATGTGGGAGCTACTGGGGCATAAAGAGCCTCTGCTGAGTCTTGGCCGGGACTGAATTCCTCTTGACATCATTAAATAAGAGCAAAATGTCTTCAATAAGGAATCTAAGGCAGCACAGGCCCTTTGGATAGAAATGTCCAAAGTGCCCTTTAACACCAGCACACTGCAGAAAGGAATAAAGGTTTGAATCCATGTAATACATTTATGCAAGACATTTCAAATATCTTCCTCGTGCACCTTGCCGCTGTCTTTGATGATGAAAGACTCCTCTACTGTATATTAGAGGAAAAACACAAAGCTTTCTTTAATATAATTCTAGAGTTTCTAAAGCATGAATAAATTCATAATGCTTCTTTCCAGGAATAAAGGATTGGATTTAATTTAATTAAATCAAATGCAGAGTAAACAGAGAAACAGACGCTGGGAACCAACTGTGCTCCAGTCCAACAGATATGGGGTTTTTAGGGGTAATACTGATACCGATATTAATAACTAAAATATTTCAGATTCCGATATATCAGCAGATACACATATCAAACAATTAATGCCTTTATCATTAAACCCTTGTAAGAAAGAGATGTAATTAAGGCTTGATATTTTACGTTTAAACCAAATTGCAAATACAATCAAGATGTAAACATAAATGCACATTATTCTAAATAATAATCATATCAGTGCAGTTCACTAATCTTCGAGCGGTCCATCGACGACTTGAAGCGAAGCTGTCGTTGACAAACTTCGAGCTAAATTGTCGTTTACTCCAGAAAACCAGGCTGTGACCTCGATCCATCACGGGAGCTAACGCATCTTCTCATATTGACATTGATGCGTGTGAACCAGATCAGTCTCTCGTCCACTCACTTGTGTTTCTCATTTAATCTTGGGATTTCATTGCCGTCGACCTTGTTTCCCGGCCCCCGTCCATCGCACATCATTAACAGCCAATCACTCGGCCAATGAACTGCTGACGCTGCGGTTTTGTCGTTGCCGACCTCGACCTTAATTTGCGTTGCCACCTGAACGTGATCTTTGTGCAGTCGCGTTCCGATTCCTCCATCTCTCTCTAAACTTTCCACATCCTTCTCTAATGCCCCACGGACGTGCATGACTGACCGTGCACTCGTCCATCCTGAGTGGAAGAGGAAAGAGAGAGAGTTCTGATTAAACCAATATCCAGCCGCTGCACCACCACGATATTCTCCAGCGTTATTAGAAACGTATGCAACCGTTCACTCTGCATTTAAAAAGGAAACTGTTGCTGCTACAATCGAGATGATAATGGCTCAGAATTCATTGAAAGTTAAGTGAGAGCGAGTCGAACAAGAGGAAATGATTTCAGTCAAACTGGTTTAATTATTTCTGTGTAACAATCCGGAGACCGTTAGTCAATCTCTGTTTCAAAACCCGACTTTTATGACCTCAATTATGATTCTCTGGCAAACTGTTGTAATGACAATCCTTTGTCTGAGGATTAGATACAAGTATAAAGTCTGTTGCATAGAGAGATAGATACGATAGGTAAGATAGATACAAAAGAGTCCATTGATACAATAGATTATGCAAATGATACAATAGATGAGATATAATAGATGTGATACAATAGGTTTTAATTTGATATGATGCAATAAGATAGATACAATTTCATACGATAGATAGCATAGATACAATATAATATGTAGCGATATGATAAATATGATACCATAGACGCAATACGTTGTAACATGATAGATACAGTACGACATGATAGGTACCATAAATACAATTAGATTTGATTCTATATGATAAGACACAATACAATATGATACTCTACCATGTAATGAATGAATATCAATGAATCTTTCTGTCTGAAGCCACTTACAATTTCAATTAGGTCATATTTTGGGGTTCAGCATCTTGCCCAAGGACACTCCGGCGTTGGGCTGGGATTCGAGCCACTGACCTTCTAGTTGGAGGCGACTGCTCTACCCCCTCAGCCACAGCCTCCATAAATGATATGAACATGAAAGATATGATGCGATACAGTGCGATACAATAAAATACGACAGATGGATAAATGGATAGATGGATAGAAAGATAGATCTCATCGCAAAATAGGATTCTACGTGAGATTTTCTATTTGAACAGCAAGTTGCTTCTTGAAGCCACATACAGTTTGCAGGTCTTTGTGCTGCTCTTCAGTATTTTTCTCTCGGTGTCCTTCAGCAGAGCAGCAGATAACATTGAATTAGAGTTTTCACCATAGAACACGTGGATAGGCTCCTGATGTGGGAGCTGTGAATATCATCCTCCCCGTCACACTGGTCCCAGCACGTCGGCGGCTGCCAGCCCGATGAGAGAATATGATCCCGAGTCTATTGTTGTGCTCTTATCAGCTCATTAAAATGGAATAATTTTGAGGAATCCATCTTAATGGTGCATTGTGACACGTGCATGGTGCGAGCAGGAGATGGATTAGTCACCTCAGACTGGTAATTTTCTGCTGTGAAGGCAGTAAACTGTATTAAGATAATTACCTTGCTGCCGGTAGCAGGTCTGCGGATGGAGGAGAAACACTTCTGCCTCCGCTCGAAGCTGAAATAGCTGCAGCAAGAGATGAGGTATTATTATACATCTTCATATTACTTCTGACAATAAGGGAAGTTACCTTTTAGGGCTATTTTATCTGTAATACCCTTGAATGTGCCCGAGTCTGTGGTTTAAATCACTCCCTGAATTACCCAATATTATGAATTTTTAATAGAAGTAGGGCAATATCGTACGTGAGGTAAACCAGCTCTTTATCACTTTTAAGTTTTGAACAGTGCATTAAATGTCCGATTGTTCTCTCTTGTGTGTGCTGCGTCGTGATGAAACAGTCCGTGTGAAAATGGTTCATCCACCATGGTTGTTATGCTCCGTGACAAATGATGTACAATGGAACAGTAAGATGCACTATTCCTGGAGTGAGATCAGTGAGAGCACCTGTCCTGTCTGGTCCCAGAGGACGGGGACGGGGCGCAGTGTCCTACTTCACTTCACAGCTCTGTCCGGCTGTTTTCAGACGGTGCTATGAACTACTTTTACATCAGATATTATCACTGTAAAACTGATCAATCTGGATGTAATAACGTTAAATTGACAAAGATATTTTCTAGAATCTTATCCAGAAAGAATGAACGATCTATAATAATTATAATATGTTACAAAATATCATGAAAAGACCCAAAAAGTTAATCTTTTTGTCAGGATCCAAGTTTTCATTGCTTTAAACAAAAGAGCCACGAACATATTTTTGTGTTTTGTCAAAATTAAACTGGACAGACTCACTTTTTCAAACTTTGGAACCTTGTGGCAACGCAATGACATTTTAAGAAAACATATCCTGTGTCAAAAATGACAAATATACTTGTATGGTTAACAGCCATCATATGCACCTTTTCGTGTTTGGGTTATTTATGTAGATATATCCCATAATTTAATGCCTTGAAAAGTTAAACTCCTTTTGGCTTTTATTTTCCTTTTGGAACGAACCAGACTTTCAACATGGAGCCTAATTAGTAAATGAGGCGCGTCAGTCTCCGTGAAAAGAGTTGAAGGATCTGAAATGAACTTGGAATGAGCACAAACCCACAATCGGCAAAGGACGGATGAAATCAGAAATTTCCAAGCTGCAGCGGCAGATATTTATTTTCTACCTGACACTGCAGCTCAGTCTAATGCGGCGTGGTGAAGCCGGGTGCTTTGCCAAAAGTTGTGATGCATGAGAAAAAAAAGTGTGTTTCCCCTGGCGGTGCGTCTCCAGCTCGGTTTGATGCCAGGAGAAAAAAAACACAGGAAGATAATGGCTCTGCCGTGGTAAACATTTCACTGAATCACAAAGAGTGACAGAGGAGTCTAGGGAGTTTTCTCGAGGCGTCGGAGCGACTCTAGTTTCACACTCTTTTGATTCTGAAAGACCTGAAGGCCGGAATGGGACAAACTTCCCATTTTCAGCTTCCGTGAATAATAAAATCATCACTGTGATGTTTTTTTTAAACATCGGATGCAAACTGAGTCACACAGGGCTGAATTATTATCAGAAGAGAGGGAATAAAATTGAAGTTTGTCCCATTAACTGTGTGATTAATCACTGTCAATCAGTGGAGGCGCTCACTCAGCACATTACTGGACGTGAGGCTCGAGCTGCACAAACAGGATTCGCACCCGCATCTGTCACCGACTCGTCATCCCGCTCGTCCACATCCATCACTGTCACATTCATTTTGGATTTAATGCTGCCGTCATCTGGAAATCAGGCTGATCACCCGGCGCTCACTGTCACTAATTGTAATCGTTTATGCTCGTTTTGTGTTTTCCATCGTCCGTCCTCCATTGTTCCATCACCTCCAGAAATATGAAATCATAATGATATGTGACGACAGGACAGTCAGCTGTCACTGTGCCTCTAGTAGAAAGTAAAGTGAATCGATCCCTGTGTCATCTCCTGAGACGTTCATGTTCATCTCATAAACTTGTATCAACACGGTGAGATTAGAATATGTTTATGTACCTGTTATCAACACAAAAAATAAATCGGTTAATGAAAACACTGCCATGATGATGGGGGCTCAGATAAGAAAAGCAAAGACTAAAGATTAGGGGTAGTCGATCAGGTGTAATTAAAGTTAAAGTTCTCTGTTTTACTTAGTGTGCTTGTAATTTCTAAATTCTCTATACACAAAACATTAATTAATAATTAACCCAAAAAGCCTCTGATGCAGCTTTTGGAAACAATAAACTCCAGTTTGACCTTTTTGACCTGTTTCTGTAAATATCAGCTTTTTATATTGTTTACTATTGAATATTTAAATACAGGGGAATAATTTATTCATGACAGAACATCTTCATACTCGTAACAAATACATGTCGGTAGTAATAATTCAGGCTTGTCCAATGAGAACCGGGTGTAATCCTCCTCATTTGTTTGCTTCTACATCTTGAATCATATATACATGTATTGCATTGGACTTGATAATTAAGTGTTGTTGTTCTTCACAATCCACGTCTGTTTACCATCATCACATAGAAACCCGTGTAGCTGCTTCACATCTGCATAATCGTTATTATTTTCAACAATAACACAACCTCAATATGACTTTGATGGATCGCCTCATTCACTGGCAGTTTTATAAATCAGCGTAACTTGATTCTTCTATAATTGAAAACCCATGCAAAACAAAAAACAACTAGATGATAACCAGAAAATTGCTTTTTTTCCCCCTGTGATATTATTATTATTATTATTATTATTCTGATGTGTCCTGGAGAGTATAGAGCAATGTGTAGTGAATATGTTTCTGTAGTTACTGACATTTAAAAGCGTCTGCTATGCTCTGTGAGAATTGAACCCACGTCCTGCAGGGGCCTCACGTCTCTGTGGCTCCTCCTGTTCAAACCGCTCACTCTGCTGCACTGTGCCGCTCTTTGTCTTTGCTTCCTCCATCTTTGTTTTCCCCTTCTAGGATTCGTGGACACGACCAGACAAATACGAGGTATGGCTACTAGCTGCTGTAGCCTGACTCTAGTTGTAACAGTAGCACCACCACCTTTTGTGTTTTTGTTTTTTTGTAAACCTGCAGAGCAGAAGTGTTGTCGCTCAGCCCACTTCTATCTAACGTGCACCACATGTTCTAAATATGTCGCCCCCATTAGACGCGTAGCACAGCTCATTAAATCCATTTAGTTCCAGCACACGTTTAGGCTCTGCCCCATTTTACTTGTCCCTGTTTACTGGTATCTCAGAGCAGATCTCAGGCCTGGCAACGTGCTGTGGTTTCCTGCAGCACGGTCTGGGTACTCCTCCGACTCTCCTCGATTCTAGGGGGGGAGTTCGATTCCTGCAGGGGTTTGTGGGTCGGTGCAGCGTCTTTAGAGGTTCACACAGAAAACACTGTCTGCTCTGCTGCGGCCCAGCGACGCCTCTAACTCACCGAGCTCTACTAAATCTTAACAGAGTGGTTTTCAATGGTGTCGCCTGATCCGGAGTCTGCATGTTTGTTCAACAGTGAAAACGCCCGGAGCCTCATTTATAAACAGGTCTGTGGAATGAAGACATTTTTATTTATCCATTTTTTTTTATAAATTTAGTTTAAGTTAATTTAAATCCATTTGAATCTGACCTACAAGTTTCTCAGGAGGAACTAGTGATGATAAATGATTAGAAACTTTATTATAAATGCAAAAAACACTTTTATACATGAGGTCTCTGCTCTGGTGTTTGACTGGAAGGAAACATGCAAACTCTTTACCCGACGCAAAAATAATAACAGAACTGACAACAAGTGTGTAACTATTTAACTTCACTCCCTTCACTTCACTTCACTCACATAATAATGAGGTAGAAGTGAGAAATGAGTTCTTATAACTTGTGTTTCTCACCAAAAACGAACAATAACGTGATGAATTACTTTGTTTTTAGTCGTATTAAGTTTATATATAATATTTAGCGTCCCAGCATGTGACCAGTGTTACTTCACACACCTGGATTTCAAGTTGGGTCATTTATTCTGTACAGAACACGTGTGTTAGTGTCTAATGGTTTTATTACTGGTCTTTTACAGCTCCCAGTATATGACACGTTACCTAGAATTCCATTTATTTCATGGTGGTGTTTTGTTTTCTCCATAGACAACCAGCTATTAGCAGGAGTAGAGTGTAGCTCAATATCACGTTTAGTCAGTAGAAGTGTGTTTGTAGTTGTTGCCCTTTCACAGTTTGTAGTTTCCCACGTTAGTTGTATTCTCTCTTTAATAAAACGCTTTGTTTCTGCAGGGGTGAGAAACAGTCTGGGAGACAAATCCTGATTCACTGTGAAAATATGAATATTCCAAATCCTATTTTCTCATGATCTGTGACCGGTTTTCATGTTTCTCTGCATCTGAAGATCAGTTGATAGTTCTGCTGCAGCACTATTAGAAATAAAAGCCACATTAGATATTGTGTTATCGATGCAGCGCACCATATAAAAATCTGCTGCCGGTGAAATAACCTCTAAAAGCTCGGTATTAATCAAACTAATCTATAGTCCAGTGCACTTTCATGCTGGGATCTGACTGTGGCTGGAATCAGAGGCAGCTAACAAGGACGTGTTATGCAAGTGGACACGTTGAATACAGCTTGTGTTGTGCTGGGGAGATTTAAACCTTTACAATCTGTTTTTATTTCACTGAGAAGAACACTTCAGACAGCTCCTAGATTACGCTCTGATTGTAATCACCACGCTACCGAGTCGTGCATTCAGCGAAACACTCAGATAGAAAATTTACGACCTTGCCTGTGGTTAAATAAGACGGAATGCTTCTGTTCTGCAAAGTGTAAAAACTGAGGAACAGGTATAACCTTGCTGTTTATTATCGTTAACAGCTTCTATATCTGATCTGAAGTGAAGATAAACAAAGATAAATCATACGGTTTAATGGTATTTATTCAATTGACTAATTTAATGGACTTCAACAAACTGGGATATCATGAAGCCACTTTAACACTTAGTAGACTTTGAGGAAGAAAGCGTTTTTGAATATTTCACATAAATAACAGGAACGAGGACATTGCTTTGTGTCTTAACGCTCATTTCATTAACCCCATGAACCACCAGGGTTCCCTGATCATCAACATGATTCACTCTTTGGGCAAAGACCATTAAAATGCACCGATAATTCCGTCTGATTGTCTCTTAGAGCCTCTTCCTGTTTGAGGATCCTTCCTTCTAATTGGACAGCTCGTTAATCAGGAGCTCTGTTCTACAAACAGTGGCTCGTTCTGGACGCTGTCAGCTCGTTATCCTCGGCTCTGCCCGAGGACACACGGCTTAGCTTTAATTATTCTAATCATGCTTTTCTATAACAGGAATTTAGAGAAAAGGAAACGAAAATTATCACAGGAGATGTTTTGAATCCCAATTTAGGTGAAAAATTCCTAAATGATCTCAATTCTCAGGATGACGATGCATCCACTGGCTGCAGATGTGCAGATTACCACATCTGTACTGACCAGGACTATTCTTTATTTAAAAAGGAAATGTAAATGATGAATTTGATGAAATAAATATACAGATACTGATGCATACATTCATGTTCCTGTTAGTAATAAAAAACATGACTTGACATGGTTTATGACCAAAAACTAAAAAAATACCAAATTTCCAAAACAAATGAATTTCTAATCAGCTTCTTTTCTGAATCAGATTTATTTCTAGTTAATACATTTTAGCACGGGCATCTCTAAAACAGCATATCTGCCAAATATTAGTATTTTAACATTTCAATGAGTTGTGTTCATGGTGGTGAGAGCAAATCAGTGAAAGCACCACAAGCACCTTTATGATTGTTGCTGCCCACACGGAGCCACAGTCGTCTTTCACATCCTGCTTCCAGTTAATATTCAACAAAACCTTTCTCGTCCAGTAAGACATTAACAAGGCTTTTCACTGTGGCTGGTGTGGGGGAGAGAGATATGCTCATGAAAAACAGAATCCTCCACAAATTATTAAAAAATAAAATGTGCTGTTTGCACCATCACTGCAAAGAAAAGCTCCTCTTGTGTCAACTTTAATTAAAATGTATTGAAGCAGCGCACACATGAGAGAGTGAAGTGGTTTCCTTCCCTGACAGACGCAGTCTCTCTCTCTCTCTCTCTGTCTGTCTCTCTCCCTCTCTCTCTCTCTCGCTCTCTCTCTCTCTCTCTCAAGTAAACGTTGTAGAACAAATTATGTGACAAGCAAGACGCATGTATAGACAGATTTTATAACCCAGTCACAAGCAAAGCAGCAGCGACTGCACAAACAGGGAGAAAGTGAAAAATCAAGTCCATTCTTTTCCATTACCCGTCACACGTGATTATTTATCTGCTCGTAAATCAATTATTGGAACTAATCAGCGAATCAATCATCTTCACTTCCTCCTCTGCCGTGTTATTAAAACATTTTTCTCCATTTACCTGTGTCCTGTTTACACTCGGACGTTGTGCCCACGGGTTGCGGCTCCTTCCTGTGTCACCGCGCTGAGACAAGATTAATGTTGCCCTTTCTAAATGTGCCAGGACACTCCCCGGGACCTTCTGTAAACAGGCTGGAGTATTTCTGCCACATCTGCATCATCCCTGCTCCCAAATAGAAGGATAACAGCTCACGCCATAAATGCTAATACAACAAATATTCAATTATTTATAAAAAACATAAATGCTGAAGCACCGAGAATACCTGAAATATTAATAGAAAGTTTGTGGCAGCTCAGCGGAAGTTGTATGTCCCCGGTTGGCTGGAGCTGCCCAGAGGAGAGAAAAGATGGAGCTGTTTTTTTAAAAATAAAAATAAAAAGCGATCTTTTAACAAGTCGTTTGTCCCCAACTACAGTTACACTGTTCCAACTGCAATCAGAGTGAGTACAAACCTGCAGCTACACAACGGTAATCAGCAAACTGGAAGAGGCTCACACTTTGTGGGTCAGGGGCCGAGTTCCAGGCTGATGCAGGGACATTTTCCTCTGCTCCCATAATGCACAAGAAGATGTTTTTTATATTTGTGCGAGAGACGGAACGTTCTTTTTAGATTTTTGAGGATTGACATTCTTTATAAGGCGTAAAGGTTACTGTGTGGAACTTGGCTGCACTCTAAAGGAAAAAAGGGGCTGGTGTGTGTTTTTCTAGTTTTCTTATCATCAATGGATATAATAAAAATACCGAACACTCCTGTGTGTGTGTGTGTGTGTGTGTGTGTGTGTGTGTGTGTGTGTGTGTTCCACTTACTTCACAATAACAAAAATGGGAAACCAACACCTGTCCTATCTTTTCCTATCCTATTTTTTGCAACTACAGACACAATTTTTTGGCCAATTTGTGCAACAATCTCAGTTTTATATTCCGTCTCTGCTGTTTTATTACCAGCTCATTGAAAATTGTAACTTCATCCCATCAATCAAAAAGTGTTTTATTTATTTTTCCATCAGCTTTCCTTTCCCATCATGTGCGTTTGTCCAAACCAGAAACCTAATCCCATCATGTCCCTGGTTCTCCTGCAGGAAAACCAACAAATATAAAAAAAAACTCTCATGAACAAGCTGAGGGCGAAGCAGCAGGACTTTGCATTTAATTATTACAAGAATGTGACAGTGAGGATAATCTCCCTTCTCTCCTTCATCCCCTCTTCTCCTCAGAGCCTGGACAGGAACATCGTGGTGCGCACCCACGCCCGGATCTCCTCTCTCACCTTGAAGAACGTGCAGTTCACGTACGCCGGCCAGTATCTCTGCACCGCCAGCAACTCCATCGGCCAGGACAACCAGCACATGCACCTGGAAGTTCGCTGTAAGTCGCCCTGACTCGGCACTTTGGGGTTTTTTGTTCACAGCCGTCAACACAATGTGTTACATTTATCTCCCAATCTCAGAAAGAGAAACAAGTACGCTTCTTCCAAAATGATTAACGATTCAATGAAGACAAAGTATTAAAGTTGAGATAAAGTAAAGGGGATTCTTCTTAGGGGAAACAGACCTTATAATCCTCTGATCAGATTCTGATGGTCGCTGAGCTCCAGGAGTTGGAGCTGATGGTTTCTTGGTCTCCAGACATTCCCTCCATGCACCTGCTTCTGCTTTATTTCCTTAAAAACAGCATTTGACGACCAGCATCACTTTTTGTTCATTATTAGTTGAATTTACCTTTGTGAAGGTGCACAGAAGGAATCAATAGAGGTGCTAACCCAGAGCTTTACCCTCACGGCCCTTTATTTAAACCACAGCCGTCCTGTCCCCTGCAATGCATGATGCTATCTTCCTCCCAGCGTGTATATCTAATGTGAGTACATTGTGTGACACAGAAGATGTTTTCTGCTGCTTTCACAAAGAGACGGAGACCATTCAGCCTCCAGACTGAGTTCTGCAGCCTTTTTTGCAGCAGCTGAACAAAAGTGTGATTGTTCAAATATCCCATTAAATGTGCTTCTTTGTGCACGTGACCCATCGTTACACTAACATGACGCCACACGACCTCCACAGAAGAAAGATTTGTTGTTGCGGGAGCTTTTTCTTTTCGGGATGTGAAGAGGATTTCAAGATATATAAGAAATAAGGGCATCTGAGAATAGTTTGCCTAGAAAACTGAGACGACTGGAATCAAACATCATTGCAGAGGAGAGTTTTTTTCAAAATACATATTCTGATAAAAAATAAAGAGAAAGACGAATAGGCCAAGGTGGTTGTTTGATCATCGAGAGAACATCTCTCATCTCGTGTGAAATGAAGCGGCGTTAAATAACCGTGCAGCACAAAGGCAGCCACGCGTGTCCCTGTCATCATAAATGTTAAGAGATGTCGTCTGTCACAGGAAACGTGCTCCAGCTGTAAATACTGAAACTATTTGTTCCTCTGGTTCCTTTTATTTTTCACAAGACGTTGTAACCTTTTCTCTCACTGTTCCGCCGTCGTGACCTTTAACAGGAAACGACTTTTTATCGGCTACATGTGAGTTTTTATCTCTCGACTCTTTGTTGTAAAGTGCTCATGCGGTGCGATCTAATTCTAAGTAAGTTATAGCGGAGACTAACACATTAAACTGCTGGCAGGGGCTCGGCAACAGCAAATGCCTTCGGCCCCCCCGAGATGAGAGGGGGACCCCCGAGAACAGATGATTAGAATTAGAAGCCCCCCTAATGAGGCCAATAGTTTCAGACGTTTGGTTGAAGACTTGAACTTTTAAATGAGGATATGATGTTCCTGGGGTGGTGGAGAGAGTTTGCAATTATACTTTAATACTTTTAATGCTACTGTTATTTATGTGTATGACTTATTTTGACTGGAAGCTTTGTTTAAAACCTCACAGCCGGTGCAACAGGCTGCTTGTCAACAGTGTCACAGAGGTATTGATTCAGGATTATGATCATTTGTTAATGTCTGATCAAGCAACAGCTTCAGCTTCAAAAGTAATTGCAGACAATTACTTTTTTTTTAAAAGAGGCCCTTAAATATGAGTAAGGTCACATGAAAACCTTTCTTACTTTCCGAGGATCCCCATTAGCACCAGTATGAGCATGATCTATTCTTTCTTCGTCCACCACACACACAGTCATACACATTACATAAATAAAAAACATTACATAAACACAACAAACAAACAGAAACAGCTCATCTCATTAAATGGTTCAAGTTCAAACAGAAGAGAAACTAAATATTCTATCTTTTAAAAGAGTTTGGGCGTAATTCTTTTTATATCAGGGTTTTCCTTCACACAGTTAAGTAATAATTCTTTAACAATAACGTATATATTATAATAACCTATAAGAACCGCTCTTTAATCCTCTCCTGAACAATATGCAGCCATGGGAAGGGACACTGCTTCTTGCAAACACCTGCATTTCCAGGGGATGAATAATAGGTGAAATAGAGAGAGAGCGGAGTTGGCTTGGTGCCATAGTGACTCGTTTCCATGGGGACAAAAGTGTCAGCTCCAGCAGAGCCCTGACGTCTCAGGTATGACGTTGGAGAAAGAGCGAGAGAGAGAGAGAACATGCATCAGACCCCAGCTGGATATCATCAGAGGGTATTTCACGTCCTAACAGGGCCGAACCATATCAATGCCAGCCATGTTGTTTGAAGGTTGCCGGGCGGGAATGTAATAAAGTGTAAACTATACTTTTCACATCTGCTTGACTGCGAGAGGGCGGAGAGGGTAATTTTTTAGTGGCTGTATTATTTTTTCCGCTTTGCTGCCAAGTAACAACAGTCAGCAAGTGTTAGGAGGTTAAGATGTTTTGCTTTGTTTTGCCAAATTTCAAATGTAACGCTGATGGCGAGGTTAAATCGCTCGGTGGCGTTCAAATCCATCTTAGGTAAACAGTTTACAGCTGAGCATCAGAAGAGCTTTATTCTCTCCATGGTTCATTTGTGGTGGATGAAAACAGCTCTCTAACCTCAGAGGTACAGTTTCATTTCAACTCAGATGTGAAACAGAGCTGCATATTTTACCATTAGCTGTCCTGAGGCAATACTAACATACTGTGCCATCGGAATAGGCCCAGTACATGAGCTCTGTGCCATGATCCCATCACTTCATCACCTAAATCAACTCATGTTTTCAGAGCAGATAAACATGAAGGTGAAGCCAAATCGTTCTTGATCTCATTCTGAAATCTGTCAGATGTTAAATTGGTAAAAAAAATTAAAACATGAATCCCAACAAATGCTTAATTGGATTAATATGCTCTGCTCTCGATGTGCCAGCAATTTGCCGAGAGATATAATCACAAGGCAGCATTGATAGAGTTGTTTGAGGGGCTCGCGGTAATCAGCGAATAATCAGGTAGCTGATTCGCTGTTGCCAAGCAATTATCGATAAGAGAAGGTGCTTTGTCTTGAGCAGAGCTCCCGCTCTCTGTCCTCTATCGCCGCTCGCCCACTCGCAGGATGAAGACGTTATCTGAGGGTGGAACTTCCTATCTGCTGCACAGCGTGATCCTATTAGCCGGGGCTGAGAGCGTCTGGGTCTGCTGCTGAAGGACTGATACAGGAACGTGTTAATGTCTCCGGTTCTGTTCTGTCGAGGTTTGTTGAGCGAGTCGAATGAATAGAGTGATCGAGGTGGAGGCAGGTCGCTTCAGGGGGAGGGGCCTCTGTCCTGATGGCGTCGCACTTACATCCTTCAAACTCACGCTGCATCACAGCAAGTCGCTAATTATACTTTGCATTTCTTTATGTGGTTCTCTTTACATTTGCAGATAGCAACAGTTTAGCAATGATTATAACTGTATTTTAAGAAATAGCAGAAAACCATTGATGTGAATAGTAGATATGTTAAAGTCTGAGCATTTTTATCGCAAAGAAATTCCACTAGAATGATGATTTTCTCAGTATCTCATCCCTGGGGAGGCAGAATCAGATTCAGTTGAGCCTGAACGTGTACAGGGATTTATTTCTTAATTGGTTATTCCTACAGGGCTAATAAAAACTGGATATCCCACTAATATTCCTATTTAAATACAGCCATACACACTCTGATGAATGGAAAAAGCCTTCATTACACCCCTTTATCGCTTGTTAAAGGATAATATATCCAAGTTTTCAATTATTAAAAAAATATATGGATCCATTTAAATCTTGTTGTTTAGCTTGTTTGTGCTCAACAACATTTTCTCAAGTGTCTTAATTGGAAAATGCTCAATTTAAAATAAGGTTCAATTTGGAAAATACCCCAAAACAATATGCTTTTTACATGATGCATAAAAAAGTCTGAATATAGTCATATCCCAGAATGACATTGGGTGGTTCCAGGTCACAGGGACTTAAGCAAGTCAATGAGGCAGCAGCACTGATAAGAAGCAGTGAGTGAGCGAGTGGCTTCAGGTAAAGGAGCCTCTTTGGACTCGTGCTCATCATCAATCCATAGCAACCGGGCTCAGCAGAGCTTTCAAGGATCCAGGGTCACACCTAACAAAAAAACAAAACAACCCCGACAGTATCAGAGGCCACAGCGTCTCCCAGCACTCGGGAACAAAAAGCCTCCTTCACCGCATCCGTGAGTAGCTGCTCGGTGAAAGGAAACAACACAAGGAAATAATCACCTCCTGTTTGAGCCTCTCGTGCTTTTCTAATATATAGAACAAGAGCAATGACGTCATCCTTCCACCAAGTTTCCGTGGAGAATCCATTTAGTATTTTTTCTGTGCGTAAATCCTGCTGACAAACAAACAAACGGACAGAGAGAACAAATCACCTCCTTGGCAGAAGCGGGTTGCATTTTCTATTGGAGCTGACAGTTTACAGTGTTGTTATTAATGTGGCACACTTGTGATTGTGTGTCGATGAGACTGCCTGTGTAGTGATGACACACAGCCCCCGTGAGACACTGAGGTTTTTGTAATTGCTGCAGCATTTCACAGTAAAACGACGCATTTACCGACAAAAAAAAAGAAAGAAGCAATTTAACGTCCCATAAAAAAAACAGCATTGCCTTAAAAACTCAAATGGTACCATAAAATACCTCAGAACCAAAAATAGTACAAACGTGACATTATAATATTCTGTCAAGCTGCAGATCCTGGAGATGCTGAGAAATGTGGCCTCGCTCAGCTGCATCACTCATATGAGTTGTATATTGTATATTGTATTAAAAAAGGTTTAGAACTGACAGAGCCGAGGTTGGTGTGAGATTATAAAACCAGCTTTGTACTGGTGAATATTTTACTCCTTTTGAGGAACAGGCTCAAGCTAAAGCTGAGTGAAGCCTTTACTGGAGATCCGCTAATAAGAAAAAACCTGAAGGTAGAAGGGAACTCGTGCCAGTCACAGCGGGACGTCGAGTTCATGCACATCCAAGACTTCTCCATTCTAAAAGGCAGTTTGCAAAGATGACGGCTCTTATTCAAGCCAAAATCCAAGTTGTTCTATAGTGTTATTCACCAGGATGTCAGCACAATGACAGTGTGGGAAAATAACTGTCTAGTAGTTCAGAGATGGAGGAAGAACTCAAATACAAATCTTTTCTACATTACTAAATGTAACTTGAACCCTTGAAGAAGAAAAGTGATAATCAGACCAATTCCTGTCACGTTATCGATCACTTTTATAAATATGAAAAACAATCTGTTGTCAACATATAGTTTGGTAGAAAATAGATGGATAGATATTTGTTGATATACAGTAGTTCATGCAGAGGAAGTGAAAATTACCTGAAATCAGATCCACTTAAGTACATGTACTTACAGAAATAAATGAAATGCACTTTGTTATATCCCAATAATTTGAATTTCCACAGTCAGGAGCCAAACTAGAGGGGAACCCCCTGAAAAACATAAATCTTAATGGTGTTGTCGTAATTTTGGGGTTATTTAAACACAGGCCTGCTGTGACATTTTACCATCTTCACTCTTCACCTTTATCCTCTTGCTTCTGCAGATGCTCCAAAGATCCTGGGGGGGGTGATGACGTACACGTGGGAGGGGAACGCAGCCAACATCAGCTGTGAGGTGGAGGCTCACCCCGGAGCGTCAGTCGTCTGGTTCAGAGAGGACCTGCCGCTGCCCAGCGCCAACGCCACCAACATCAAGATCTACAACACGCCGACCGGCAGCAACCTGGAGGTGGGCGCCTCCTGCAGTTTGCACAAATAACACACGAGACGGGGGTTTTCTAGTGTCACTGGAAAAAACAGTGTTTTCAGCTTTTGGATAATATCACAGTTCTTGTCTGTAGTTACAGCTTTTACTGATAAAACCAACCTTTAGAGGCAATTTCATTTTTTACCGGCTGATCTATAAAACAAGGCTTTTCCTTTTTGTCAGTTTAAAAGGAAACTTCTATTTCCTACTCTTGAATGAAACCGATAAACAAGAATAAGTGAGTGTCAGGAATAAACAACAAGTAGGGATTATAACAGCCTCTTTAAGTACAGAGTGATAGATCTCGATGTCAAGGAACCAGTGGATAAAGATCAGTTCCTACAACTGAGTTCTGTGCTTCTCTGGAATGACTCACTTGTGATTAGTCCTGACGGAACTGCTCAATAAATCACATCCTTCACTCCTTTCCTAGTTGTTTCATTTTCTTGTTCAATGTTTGTCTGAAGGTTTTAAACTTGTTTTATTTGACTCTCTCTCCCCCACTCAGATTACCCCGGATTCCAGTGACTTCGGGAGCTACAACTGCACGGCAGGAAATGCAATGGGCACCGAGCACAAGGAATTCCTTCTCATCCAAGCAGGTTGGTCAAGTGAATCCTCATTCTGATCCATCCAGCCGCTGATCCGGTTCTTGGGTTGCGGAGGTATAGCCGACCACACTCTCCAGCTCTTCTTTGGGATCCCAAGGCGCCACCAGGCCTGTTGGGATATGTAGCCCCTCCAGGGAGTTCTAGGTCGACCCTCTCCACTGTCCACTAGTTTTGGACGCTTGTATTCCCAATCTCCTTCTTTTGTTCACGACTTCAGAGCTCGTGATCATAGATAAGTGTAAGTATGATGAGAGCGGTCAGGTACAACACCCCCAACCTGTGCACTGGACGTCTTAGATTTAAACTCGATGACTCTGCAACCCCTAAACAATTGAGATATTGAGTTGTGATCAGTCACATTATCGGTATATGGCGAACGAATAACATCCGAACCTCCCTCCACCCTCCCCTGATCCAACCACCCTCGACCAAATGATCGTTCCAAGGTCAAGTTTAATTCCCTGACTTTTAGAGCTCGGCAGTAAAACCAGGATCAAGGCCCATTAGATGTTATGGATACAATTTTAGAGTCAATTCTTCAGGCAGTCAAAAGGGACAATGTGCGTGACTATATGCAGACGGGGTCGAAAATGATGAGACCCACCTTCCCATTCACTTTAAAATATATATGTGTAGTCACAGTGGTTATAGCCACTGACCCTGTCGTCCACCAGGAGGCGCTCCTCCAGCACAAACCAGTTAGGAAGTGTAGGCAAACATCCAAAGTGACTCTGGAACTGTTCTTTAAGTCCTAAAGATTGTTTTTTTTGCTAGCTTCATTTGCTATGCTAATTGTTTTGGACTCATTCGAGGAGGCAAGTCACTCAGGACCCTGACTAAATACAGTGCGGTATAAATTAATTGGACTCACAACCTCCGCTGCCACTCAGTAAAACACCGTCGGCCCTTCGAGGTGTTTTGTTTTTCGGATTTCTCATTTGCTGCGTAACTCGTCAGTTTGCCTGAAGCGTCTCCTTCAGACCAGAGCTGGAAAATACACCCTTTAAATACAGTGGAGTGTCCTTTATAGGTATATTTCGTACGTTTAATCATCAATGAAGCCTATGGTTAGAGAAATAACTCTTTTGTGTTTCATGATAATCGTCCACGAGCCAGTTATGATTGCGTGGGAGGAATCATTATCTGTTGTGTTTGTGTTTGTGGCTCCAGGAAGTTTGCAGATAAATTGATTGGTGATTAGTTTATTTTCCGTTGCCATTTAGCATAAGAGATAAACATCCAGCGCAGCTCGGTAATGAACAAGCGGTGAGGGTTTCCGGTGTTCAAGCCCCAGAGGGCCGCGGTGTTCATTAACACCTCACAGCTTCATTCAGTGATCAATGGAACAGACGACGCACTATCACTGTGTGCGTCGAAGGGTAGGTCAGTGGAATCAAAGAGGTTCATCCCCTGGAGAGCAGGAACGTGATCGGTGACGCTAAAGAATCTCTGCAGCTGATGGATTTTTCTATTAACTCATTAAGAATCATGCAAATTAACCAGATTGGAATGGAAGCGCTGCACGGACCTCCCGACACATTGACTACCATGGTCATCCTCAAAGCTGCTGATTCTGAGATGTTGCATTGACTGCCCCTCCCCCCCGATGCTTTCTAATGCAGTTCTCCTTCAGCACACTGAAGCACAAACACTGGCAACTACATCTCTTGTTTTATTTATGATGGTTTAAAGCTTCATTTCAAGGGCTCAAGCACAATAACCACCCATTTTCCATTCTGTAATGATGCAATATGTGTCTGAAGAGTCATATCGTGTTTCACAGATGGAATATATGAGTAAGAATGAGAAGAAAAGGGGTTTTGAGTAAAGTTGTATTTATTCAGGAAGTCTTTTTATAAAAGCACGTGTAATGAATCTGCAGCTCTTGAATGGAAACTCCGATATGCTGACGTTCTCTAGATGTCGGTGATGATAATAAAGGTTTTTTATAGTTTCAAGAGAGAGAAGATATACAGAGATTAATGCCAGGAACAGTATAGATGTTATTACAGCTTATTCTAAGTTAAACACTGGGTTGTTTAAATTGTGATAAGAGTTTATGAGCCCTTTTGTAAAATTTGGATTTATTAAAAAGAGTCTTGGAGATTTGCCTTTTTACACTAGGAGATAAACGTAGTTCCAACATGGTCACATTTCAAGCCTTTTATTGTATATTTTTGTATTGCTGTTTGAAAAGAAATTACATTTTACGTTTGTCTTTCTCCGTTACAGAGGTGCCCTCATCGCCAGAGATCCAGTACGTGGAACCTTTCTCCAGCACAGCGGTGGCCGTGTTCGAGGAGCCTGACTCCACCGGAGGGGTTCCCATTACCAAGTACAAGGTGGAATGGCGTCTGCCCGGCCAGGATTGGACTGGCAGGGAGTATGAAGCTGACGAGGGTGAGTCATAGCTCTCACACTAACTGAAGTTCATCGGATGCTGCAAGTGAATAAAATCTGAGCTGTAGATCAGAGATTTCACAATTATAACTGGAAAAGAAATGCAGACGAAGCAAATAGAGGCGTTGGAGTTTGAATATTTAATATCGAGTAGAAGAAGTAGGACTTGGAAATACATGTACTTTGTGGTAGCATGTCTCTGCACTTATTGCATTTCCTTCCTCTTCTATTGGCTCCAACAGGTCTTTAGAAGGGTTTATCATTCAAACTGACCAATGGATTGCCAAGATATCGCCCTGCAGATCCCCTGATTAACCCGGGGACTGTAAATTAGGATCTAGTCAATAAGAGGTTGAAGTCTTTAGTGGCCTAAGATGGAGAAAATTGGAAATGCCCTGAAAGGGGTTGTCTTTGAGAAGATGACTCAGTCGCCCACCTTCACTTCATGATTGGTTCTGATCAGTCAAAAAAAGGCTATTAACACTTTCCACCTCATTTTAGGTCCAAGGAAATAAATCGTTGCTCTTACTTGTATGTAAGATTTTCTGCAACTAAACAGCAAGCAGCATGTTAGGTTTACCTGATGGTTATGTGACGTGTGTATTTTTTGGTGTGTTAGTTTGAAAATTACGGAGCTTGAGTGCTAAAATGATCATTTCATATCTCCACATGAATTCGTCACCACTCACCTTGATTTCCCCCGAAAAGTCACAAACTGTTCTTTTAATCAAGTGAAGTGGAAGCGAGGGACGTTCTTAGAGTCTCTGTTGAGGGTCGGTGATTTCTGCTCTGTCTTCAGACGCATCACAAGCTTCAGCCACCATTGTTCTATCTGTTTCCTTTTTGACTCCACCTCCCACACGAAAGGCAACATGAGCCAGAGCTGCAGAAACACACACACTGGTGCTAGCAGCAAGAGTAAATCCCAACATGACAGGAGCTGGTGTCAAGAGGGGGGGTTGGAACACAGTGCAGCCTAAATGACAGTCTGCTCAGACACTGACAGGCCCCAGATGATATCCAGCGTCCCGCCGAGGGGCCGCGGCTCTCACAGATCTGGATGGTTCTCGTCCCGTCTGCCACACGGGACGCGTCCGTCAGCTGGTGACAGGCTGCGCTGTCAGCTCGAGGCCCGAGAGCCGCCTGTCACAGAAAAAAACAAACACATGCAGCTACACAACAACGAGTAAATGTTGCCACAAATACAGACCACATCACCTAATCCACATCTTAACATGAAGCAAAGCCTTTTTCCAAAAAAGGGCATATTTAAGATATGAATTTTGATTTGAAAATCTGGATTGTAAAAGAAGCTTACAGGGCCATGACTGAACAGGGGAACGTGTTGTGATAAAAAAAACAGTAAAACAACTGAAATGTTCAAATAGAAAAGTGTTTGATCGAAATCCACATAAGCTCAACGGTTGGTTACTTCTTCAATGACGTGAGCAACACAAACCCCATTCGCCTCCATTCATTTGTGAAGTACACACTCCAGGTTGCTGCGGTGATACCGTGATTAACATGTGCTACAAATCAGTCTGATTCAGTCGGTCCAGTGCAGAGCACCTTTTCAGAGAAGATGAGGGAAACCAGGCTGTGTTACTAACTGGTGAATTACTCCGACTGGTTTCAGCCAGGTGTGAACCAGTCTGCACCCAGTTTCCCCCGGAGCAGTTGCTCATGCACGGTTCATTTTCACGACGTCTTTCTCATTGAGAAATTAACGTAAAAAAAAACCCCATTCAGAAATGTTCTATCCCTGTGTCACAATAATCAGGGAAACGTTCCTCAGCTCCTTCGGGTCTGAATTTTATTTTCATCCATGAAATTACCATTCTGCGTATCGCACAGTGTGATATCAGCTGAGAGCCCCCCCCAGACACATACACACAGACACACACAGAAGTCAGGAAGTACATTTATGTATAATATGTGTGTTTGTATCCTAATTGAAATCTCTGAGTACATTTAAATATTTCCCCCCCTAAATTCACACATTACGGTATTATTAAGATTATATGTTTTATATTTAAAGTTGTCAAAATTCCTACTTGTTAATATGTAAATTGATTCGACCCCTTGAAATGACTCTTTGAAGGGAGACAGCTGGCGTCTAATGCACCTCACGCCCTTTGTGTAATAATTGTTATTTAATGTTATTGTCCTACAGTAAAAACCAGTAACGATCAAACCACAGAGTCCCACTGTAATTAGACCTTTTTCCCCTTTTTACTGGCGTTTGATTTTTCCCGATGTTGCTCTGCTCTGCCTCCGGGCTCGCTGCCTGTCATTAAACTTCCCTCTTCATGTGTGATATTCTTGGCTGTTTGTGTGCAGCTTTGCTCCCGTTTGATACCGAGTCCCCCGGGGAATAATCCCATCAGGAGGATATTGCAGTTTACCTGCGGTGACCTGCCGACTGCCGCATGTACAGGATGAATAAGAAATGTCTATGGCAAATGTTTCTGTCAGAGCTGGAAGTAGAGAAACCCACGGGAACATGACGTTAAGTGGCTGAGTCCCAATCAAGCTGCACCAGGTTGCATCGCTCGTAGATACTAGTGCAAATGAGGGTGATTTATACAAAAACATATATTTCATTAACCAAAATAATGTTTCATACCTTAAAGCTCATGTATTTGTTTGCAGTGAATTCGTTTCAGGGTGTAAGTTGAAACATTTTCATCGTAACTCCATCTCTGCAACCTGCCAACATCTTAGCATCAATACTGAATGAGCCCAGTGAATTCTGTGGGTTTCTGTGGGTTATCTTGTTTTTGGATCCTCGTTATCTTCCATAGCTGCAAGTCTGCTTGAATTTCATGTTATATAATCATAAAAATAAAGATTTTGTGTCACACACGAATCAAGAAGGTGGAAAAACAAACCGAAATCAGAAAGAAATTGGCTTCTGAGTCTGTTTTGATGGAATTGGTTAAAAAAATTAACTTTTAATCTATATTTCAGTTTTTTGGGGGTTAAAGAAGTTTAGTGTGTACGTGGTGACACTGAAGTTGTATCCCATGTTCACCTGCATGGACTAACACCGTCCCCTCTCCCCTCCCCCCCCGACAGACACGAGCAGGATCACCATCATGGGCCTGAAACCAGAGACCACCTACGAGCTCAAGATGTCGGCCATCAACGGCAAGGGCGAGGGCGAGAGCAGCGAGGCCAAGACCTTCAAGACGGAGCCAGTCCGTAAGTACTCTCCGCCCGTGTCCCCGCTCTGAAGTCAGCGCACCTCTGACCCCCCACCCCCCCCACCCCCAAAAAACTATGAAGCTAATTCTCACCTCCAACGCCCGCCCGTGTCTAGCTGAGCCCAGATGCTGTAAACCCCTTCGTTCCTCTATTCTCACGCCAAGCGCTGACAGGGACAGTGAGAACGTGTCAGAGATGAAAAGTTGGATATTTCAATTGCGTTTGAAGGAAAAATCTCAACCGAGAGCCAGAGAGATGCAAGGAGAACACCTGCTTCTCAGGTGGATATCAGGGGGAGAGTCTGACCGTGTTGCATTTGCTCATCAACCGCGGCACTTGCACCAGATTCCTGGATTTTCCTCTCATCTTCTACATTCTCACCATTTCTTTTCTCTTCTGGAAAACCACAGAATCTGTAACCTGACAGCAAAGATGTGCAAAAAGGACATGTTGAAAATAAACAAGGTCCTATTGAGGTCCAGAAACTGAGTGCGGCTCCACGATGTAAAACAAAGATCTCTTGGATCTAGTTTACACCTATCTTGTTTGTGTTTAATGTAACGATTGATAATTTAATGTACTTTTCACCTTTTAATCTATAAAGAGGGTTAGGGTTGACGTGCCCTTGAGCATCTCATGTATAAAGACAGGATGGTGGCAGCTGTTGCTCGGTATGTTTCATAGTACAATGTTTTTTATGATGATAGGTTTGGAATAGCACAGTCCACAGTGTGGTGTATATATGGAGACTGGAAGTCATCGGGTCTGTCACTGAAATGACGGCTGACAGTGAGATAGGAGAGCAGATTTAAAGTTTGACAGCAGCGGCGTGATTGGCTAATTGAGATAACGGCCGCGTCTGATTGGATTACTGTAAACACCCGACTGTCAGCTGATTAGAGGAGGCAGGGAGAGAGCTGTGGATAAATGGAAGAGAGAGAGAGTCATACTCGCTTTACACGGTCGAGAAACAAATCTAATGTTAGTCGCACTTATAATAAGAAGAAGAAGAAATCACTGACATAAGATATATTTGAAATATCAGCACAGTATCAAACTGTGCTCGTCTCAATATTGATGAGGAACTCGGATTAAAGGATAATTCTGCTTCTTACTTTTAGAGTCGGGCTGTTATTGCTTCAAAACCAATTTCAAAGATTAAAAAAGACGAGTTATTACTTCATCTGGATTATTTAAACCTCCTTATTTGTGGTTTAAACCAACGTGAGCACGACTACAATGTTTGTAATTGAGACAGATGTTTTTCAACTCTAATTATTCTTGTGTTTTACTTTGGTCTCTGATTCTTTTAGTATCTCCTTTTTAGCATTGCCTCTGTGAATTTGTTATAATTCCATTTTATGATGTAATAGGGATCTGTGACTTTTGAGGTGATGAACCAGAATTATCCTTCGAACCATCGTAGATCTAGTTCACCCAGAATACTCACAGAAGACAACAGGCCTATTTTTATTCAGCATCATTAATAAATCTTCCCTTTAGTTTGTAGTCGCCTCTGTGTTGTGCTTCCATCTGTGCTGCATCCCCCCCCCCGTGCTTCTGTAGAATCAGCTCCTCTCAGCATCCTGCCCAGTTTGAGTATAGTGTGTGTTTATTCACTTTAGAGTATTTCAACTTATGTGAGGTTCAGCTCAAACTTTACTTAAAGTATCATTTACAGAAATGGAATGAAGCTTAGATTATCATTTTAATGTGCCGTATTACATTAGGAGTAGCAGAAGGGGGAGGGGGGGGGGATTGGCAGCCGGGAGAAAGAAAAAACAGAATCCAGCCTGAACGACGTCTTATCTGAAGCGTGGAGCCATTTAAAAAGTCACATTTCTTATTTTAAATAGTTTTAAAATGTTCCGGGGGATTATCAGAGTGGAAAGAAAGTTAGCTTCAGATAGATAAAGATGTGTTAGGACAGAGCTGCCCTCTCTCATGGTTCACATTTCTCATTTCACTGTTTTTCTCTTTCTGTCTGTCATATTTGTTTTGTCCTCATGGTTTTTCCATCTGTTCTCTATTCCATCAGACCGCTCAGGCTATTCTTTCACAAGTAAGTTTATTTTCTCCCCCCTCCCCCCCCCTCCTTCCCGACGTCTTGTGTTTGTTTTATTTCCCCTTTTCTGCACTCGGTTCCATCTCCATGAAATGAATCTGCTTTTTATTTGACCGTTAAATACATTTAAAACTTCCTTTTAAGCGATGGAAGGACACATGCTTTCATAATAATGTAAATCTCTGTCACGTCCTCCACGGAAAAAAGGTTCCACAGGAATCCCCCCCGCCCCCCCCGCCCCACAGATATGGTTCTTTCCCTTCTCCCCTCTTGCATAAAAACCAGTTCTCATTCACGACCTGTTGTACTAGTTTCCCAGATGGCGGTGCATTCCTTTGGGTTAATGTGCTTTCAGGTTTGTTTGGCACTGTGATAGATTGATGTGACATGCAGCCTCTGGCGGGAGAGTTACTCTCGGTGCTGCTCTCGCCGGTAACGTTTTTTATTCTGGTGTCTCTCTCTCTCCTCACTCGTATGAAACATATTGGACCTGTGCTCTGCAGCTGAGTGTTAGAAAACCTCTTCAAAGAAAAGGGACTGTATTAAAAGATAACCGGGGAAGAATGCAGTCATATTAATGAACCAAATTCATGGGAATTAAGAATACTTTCTGGCGGTAATGTTAAAAGCAGTCGGATATAAATGAGTGTGGAAGCTTAAGGTTTAAATATTCAGGCTTTCTATTGCTGCGATATGAGCTCCTGGACTGCTTTTATTTCCAGTTTAGACTTAATTAGACTTGAGGACATTTGTGTCTCAGAGGTCACGAGAGAAAACTGACACCTTCCCAGTTTCTGTCGAGACGAAGGTGGTGAAGAACTGCAGCTCGAGAGAAGTTAGTTTACTCTACGTTGCTCCTTAAAACCCCCAGGGGCCTTATTCTTCTCTATTTTAGGCTTCATAAATATGGACAGCAGGTCACAGAGTTTGGATTCAGATCCAGAGTGCGCACGTTGTGTCCCACTTTCAGGAGCCGCATCCATCAGGGGACTTTGTTTACGAGGGCGTCATCTACCGAGTCTGCAGAGGATTTCCCTATTTGCATCAGTTTAGCGGCTGTAGCATCGCAATCACTAGTTAGCTTCGTCTGAGAATAGGTTAAGCTGAGAAGGATCCACCGGTCGGATGCTTTGTTGGTCTGTAATGAGTGTGCATGTTCGTTAGCCACACATGCAGCACTTGAATTAGTGAAAAACTATAAGTATAACACTGTTAAATCGCTACAGATCAAATAAGAAAACAGCTCAGGATCCTGTGAATAAACCCTGAGAGACTCTGGATCATTTGCTGCATCTCAATTCGTGTTGTGTTGTCTGCAGAGCTGCTTCCACGCTGACACGTATATAAGGCGAGAGGTGTAGAGCTCTGAACGCAGCCACACTCCATTAAGTGGGAAGTCACAGAGCGGCTTCCAGGGCCTTGGTCAAGGGCAGCTGCTGTGTAGCTCTCCACATCTATCTTTTTATTATTGTGGGATGAAAGTGCATGAGCAGAGAAAAACCAACTGGGTTTAATAGTGGGAAGCAATATCTGAAACAAAGCTATTCCCAGAAGTTTAAAAGAAATGTCTCTCTGATCCTTAATAGGTTTTAAAGTTTGACATTTTCTCTGCAAGCAATATTTTCCTTATGTCTAATGCATAATTCCTGCAACATACAGTATCCAGTGTGTTTTAAAAGGACTGAACAGAAGGTTATCTGACATTAATCTACATTTGATCATCTGTGCTCATCCCTTGTCTCAGTAGCACATAATAAACATAATATATTAAAGAAACTTAGCAGACAGCATGATAATAGAATCCATACATCTACTGTTATGGGGACATTCCCTTTTAAAAGTGATAGAACAGGCCGTGCTATTGTATCACCAGTGACCGGGCACAGAGCTGCTCATGTCGAGGAGAATCTCCGGCTCCTCTCACCCGTGTTTTCATCTTTCAGTTTCCTCAGCGGTTCCTCCCACTACCGCTGCCACCAGTCTGGCCCGTAGTGAGTATTTTGCCAGTCCAGCAGTGTGCAGTGTCTCTCTCTCTCTCTCCTCACCTCTACCTCTCTCACCTGCTTGGCCTCACATGTAGATGTTCACAGGAGGAATCACACCTCCTCCGTAGAGCTCGATGAGTCGGCAGCTTGTTATTAGATCCGCTAACACCGATAGATTTTTGATTTCACTAACTTTTGCCGAGGACACGACGTCCGGCCTCCTAACCGTCTGATCCTAGTTAGAGTTGTGTGGGTGAGATTTGATTAACACAACGTGCTTGTTCGTGAAAATTCCAAATCACAGAATAGACGCCTCTGATTGTGGTGAAATTGATTTTGATTGCATACTAACTCCGAGGCCCACACGCAGGTTGGTGCATTAGCAGAAATGTAGCATGATGTTTAAAGTACACGGTCTGTTATTCAAATGTGAGTGAGCAGGAAAATATATTTTGCCCTTAAAACAAATGAATAATCATCATAAATAATCATAATCTGGTTTGAATAACCAGTATGAACATTATGGTAATAATCCTGCAGCCCTATCTTCTACTCAGAGATAATTTACACCCAATCCTACTTTGTTAGACAGGTTTTAATATCTATTTATTTTATTTTATTTATGATGATGAATTTGTCCAAAAGTGTTATTTACAAAACGTTCCAACCCAGAGAAGCTGCATAGTGTATTTTCAGAGAAGACATTCATGCAAATATGTATTTTGACGAGAATCATTTTATATGATTTCACAGAAAGTTTACCAAGTGTCCAACTGGAAACTCCAACCTGAGATAGATGAGAAAGAACTAAATCTAATTTAAACATTGATGTGTCGTCCCTAAAGCTTCACTAAAATAAATATCCCCAAACATAACATCAAATGTATTTTTTCAGTGTGAAAACCTGCAGTGAGTATATTGGATTTCACGCTGGGCAGTAGCGCCTAGAATCATAAACATTGACTGGTTGAAAAATCAGCCTTAACTCTATCGATCTGAACTTAGAGCTTCAGTCCTAAGCCTTTTTGACAGGTGCCTTAAATGCATCGCTGTTCAAAGGAGCCCGGTACCACCTCGGAATAACGTCTCCTCCCTCCCATCCTCCCACCACCCACAGAGTCTGTTTGTGCTGGTTCTGTCCACTGGTTCTGAATCTCCTGGTAAAAAAGCCTCAGGCTGATAGAACCAGGAAAGAGACTGAGCCACACCTGCTTTACCACATTACCAGTGATATCGTTATCGATGGCACCTCGGCCAATTTGTAATTCACACAAAACGATAAAAAGATAACAACGTGCAGAAAAGAAGCTGCTTTGTGTTTTTGTTGTCACCGGAGGAAACTGCCACGTTGTGTATCGCTGCTGCTGCTTTTAACTGGTGCTCTGTACGGGAGCCGGACGCTCTAGCAGTGTTCCCAATCGAGTCTGATTCTCCGAGGATGCAGTTGCCCATCGTCCTGTGTGCTCTTTGTGTTATTCTGCTAAATGCATCACTCAGAAGGCTTTTAGTCCATCATGGGATCCAGACCCTGTTTCTCCTGATGTCTCATGTGTTTGTGTTGTTGTTGCTTCTAAAAGCTGCAGAGTTGCCTCCGCTCCTCCTCTGACCCTGATTTCCTGTTTTTGCTTCCCATTATTTTTAGACTTTTGTTTAAATTCAATTTGGGCTTTTAAGTTCCTATGTTGGAAATGTGTGTTGGTTTGTGTGGAAGGGATGAGGTAACTCTCCGGCTGCGCAGTTTTTGGTTGTGTCATAAAAATCAATAACCTACGACAAAAACAACCAAAACTGAGTCTGCAACCGCTTCATAATTTTGTTATGTGTATTTATAGAAATCTGCTTTAAAAATCAATTTGTGTATTTTCTGTTCCTTTTGTTGTTTATGTTGTTGTGTCATTTTTGTCTTTTTAACATTTGTTTTTTGTTCATTGTGTTTGACATGTTTTCATCATTTCAAAAATGTTTTGTATGTTTCCCATTCCCCTTCTCCTATATTTTCCTTTGAACCAATCACGTGCGTGCGCATCATGTGACTTTGTCATGTGGCTCTTGCATGGTGCTGACGATGTCGTCTTCGCCGGCCAACAGAAGGTAACTGGTTCTTTCGTTTGTTTAGTTTTTTTTTAGATCAGCAGCGACTTTTTATTTTTGTTTCTAAATTAGATCTTTTTAGACGAGAAGTTAAAAACACTTTTCACTTTTTTTTTCATTTGGCCATTTGTCATCCACCTCAAAGCATTTAGAGAAACATGTTCCAGCTCCTCCAGTCATCTAGAGACCTTCATCTCACCAGTGATGCCTTTGCCCATTTCCCATTATAGACCATTGTAGACCATTATGACCATTATTATAGTAGCTATGCAAGACTCTTTCCTTCCTAGTGCCTTGTTACAGATTTAAACTGCATCAATTATATAAGAAAAACTCGACATCATGAACAATACAGTCTAATATTATTTTATTTATAATTGCTCATTTCATTATAATTGGACAAACTAAACTTATTTTACTGTGAAGCTCAACGCTGAATCATGCAGACATTTCATTCTAATTGGGCTCACACATTCCATCTTTTAAAGATATTACCTCCTTTCCATTTTTTCATCTATATGACAAAGCAAAAGCACAATCTGATTGACATAAGTATTAATTCGCCTGATTCGAGTCCATCTGTGCTAATTTCAATTGATTGGACTTGATTTCAATTTACTTCCATTTTAATCACCCTGTCATTTTATGTTTTATTCCCCTGACGTGCCTTTTTCTATCGTTTCCTCTAAATTCTGCCAAAATCCTCCCCCAGTTATCATTACAATGATTAAATATAGTTTTTACAGATTTGACTTTGTCCAACCAGCTGATCTGAAGCTTTTTTTTGATGATTTATCCTTTTGTTATAAATCACAGGAGCAGTTTTTTTTTACAAAGTGCCACTGACTGCAAACTGCACCGCACTGCACGAGTAATCACAGCACAGCTCCTCGTTGTTATTGTGCCGGAGCTCCCAGTGGTTTTTATACTGATCGGACTCACAGCATGACATCACTGCAGCATGCAAGTCGACTTCCTGTTTCACGATGCATCCTTCTTCTTCTCGTTGTTCGGCCGTTCCTCGATGGGAACGTTGTTGGTCCTGTTTGCATGTGTCTGTCTCTGCTGTCACCTTGACTCGGTTCTCCTGTTCACACAAATACTGTACACACAACATTTAAATACTGTGTTGAAAGCTTTTAATTAACTAAATGCAACAGTACTTATGGTATTCAATATTTTTATAGAATATGGGAAAGGACCGGATGATGAAATTATCGGGAAAATCTGAGAAACTGCCTTGAATTCTGTGGTGAATTCGGAATTGGTCGGTCTCACATTTTGAGATGGGAATTTTTCTATAAATTATTATTTAAATTATTACTACTTTCACTTTTTTTTATTTATATTTACTTTATTTTTATTTTGTCCTTAGTCTCTTTCATACAAACCCTTTGTCACCTTAGTTTCCAGGTCTCTTTTGAATCAATGACAGTTGCTTCTGTCATGATTTAAGGATCTAAAGCTGAACTGTGTGATGCATTGCATAATAATAGAGATTTGACTCTGACATTATTCATCTTCTTTCCTCACTATGATTAATCCTGGTATGAATACTGCATGTTAGTCTAATCGGACACGATTGACCTGATTCTAACCACTTGTTTCTCAATGTAAGCTGGAAGATGAGGGGGGTTTATCAGATTTGGGCTTCATGTGGAACCACGCCTCCTTCACGCGTGTCCCAGTGTGAGGTCACGTGACGTCGCTCCACACGTGTGTGTCGTGTGTCCCCTCTGCAGCCTGCATGTTGGAGCGTCTCACTCTAACCTTCCTTGTCTCTGCTCTGCCCCTCAGAAAACAAAACTCACCTAACCCAGAATGACGCTGTGTGGATAACAAAGCTAACTGGCCCCCGTGTTACTGCTGCTCTTACTAACTGGTTTCTTCACTTCCAGCATCTGTCACGCTCACCCTTCCCCCTTCCCCCCTCCCCCCCTCCCCCCTCACCAGTCTAGTGGTGCAGGTTTCAGACAGTGTGCTCCGATGGGAAACAAAGTGCCTTCATGCATATTCATTTAATTCCTCGCAAGCACTGACACTGATGTTTGAAATGTTAAATATTGTTTCTGGAGTAAACAACCATGTGACACTCTTGTCTTTACTTGTGCAAACCTCCGCCAACGCCCTTTCAACAGCCCCAATATTTTAAAATTCTCTGCATCTCGATTTTTATATTTGGATCTCCACCAAACACACTCATGAATATCAGTCCTCTAAACATGCCTGATTTCCCCTCATCGAGATCCATGAATTATTCTCTGAGAAATCAAGGGAAATGTACAATTTAAAGAAATCTGGATCTGGACCAAAATATAATTTGTTCTTCCCGGACTTGTTTACTATCTTTATACCAAGTAACGTGGGAATCCTTTAAGTAGTTTTTGAGTTATCATGCAAACCAACCAACAAACACAAACTGACCTTTTTGGCGGAGGTAGTTATATAAGATGCAGAATTAAGTGTAGTCTCTGCTCGTGGGGCTGTTTAGATTGTTTGCAAATTCAGGAGATAATCAGTTTAATAACCAGATACCAAGGCTAACTGTGTTTGTACATAATTGATGAGTGTGGCCTGGACGTCCTCCCTTCCTGTCTGTTCAGCGGCTGCAAAGTCCAACATCTCTACACAAACAAAAAAAAACCCAGGATCCCCCTCCCACCCGACTGTGTAAATGTTATTAAAAGTAATAGAGTAACACGTCCAATCAAGGCCTGCGAGCTCATTATCCAGCGACCCGGCAGCCATTACTCAGGAGGACAGAGCAGATAATGAGGAGGCCTCAAGGAGAAGTCCACCTCAGCCAGTGAGCCATACCGCCCCCCCCCCGCCCTCCTCCAAGATGGGGTCCACCCAGAATCTGTCTTTGGTTATCAAACA
Source organism: Pseudopleuronectes americanus (assembly GCA_038501795.1). Taxonomy (NCBI): domain Eukaryota; kingdom Metazoa; phylum Chordata; class Actinopteri; order Pleuronectiformes; family Pleuronectidae; genus Pseudopleuronectes; species Pseudopleuronectes americanus. The sequence continues at coordinate 18,851,097 of CM076728.1, read as the reverse complement.
CCATCTCACGCTTGAGGAGCTCGTTGATGAGGTGATCTGATAAAACACCAGAACAAGAATAATAATAAAGGAGACATATTTTACTTAGACGAGGTCTTTCAGAAGTTTGTTCTGTGGAGGGAACAAGCTCCCTCTACTTTACAGACCTCTACATGAATAACAAAAACTTCTGGACCCATGAGAAAAAAAAAGCCTCACACGTCTCCTCTAATTTGACAGTTTCTTCATCTGTCAGAGTCAAATAGGAGCAAGAACACAACTGTGGTCAAAGGGAAACCGCTGTTTGGAACAAACATCCATCTCCAACGTCAAAGTCTAACACGTTCAGAGCCATTCATCAACCCTGACCTGCTTTTTTTTATTTTCCTTCAACAATATCGCAGCATTTCCAAGTTTCCTCTGCAGATGAAATCATAATTCACACGACCACCAAAGGTCCTGGTCGGGGAACATGACACAGATCACATTTAGACGTTAGAAGAGAAGACTGATGCTCGTGAGCTGGTTTTAAAGGATTTAAATCAATTTCACGACAGGTATAAGATCAGATTTCTCCTCTTGCAGCTTCTCCGTCGTCCATTTATTGCAAACATTTATATTTGTAGCCGAACGCACGACTCGCATCTGAGTCCTTGAAACTCTAAACCAGTTACAGCCACCGCTCAACCCTGCAGGTGGCGAGAGATTGATGATCCAAAGACAGATGTGGGTGGAATATCACTTGGAAATATATCTATCCCATAAACATGCTGTTACTCGACGAGAACACAAACTGGTACATTATTATTATTATTCTATATGATCACGGGGTGTGCGATCAGTCAACATGTGGTCGCTTGTGTTCTTATCCCTTAATGGCTTCACAAGAACCACATGGAGTCACAGAAAACTCTTGTATCACACGGGGAGCGAGGCCTCCTCCACATCTGCTCCGTCCTACGCTGGCTCCGCTTGTTAATGATTTAAAAAATAAAGGTTTTAGTGGATCCTGACGACACAGGAGGAAGGTTGGACAGGTTAGGGGGTTAGACTGTCGTGTTGCAACATCTGCTTTAATGTCTTCTCACTCTGACTTCTTGGTTTTGTTCCTGTGTAGGGGAACCCAGTGCTCCCATTCTAGAGGTCAAGGTCCAGAACAGGGGCAATTCCCTGAAGGTCAACTGGATCAAACAGGACGACGGCGGTTTGCCCATCAAACACTACCTGGTCCGATACAAGGCTGTGAGTATTCCCCGGCAAGGAGGTCACCTGGTTCCACTTTGCAATGTTGTTTTGTTCTCACCATTTGTTATAAAAGCAACGTGGGTCATAAAAGCAGCTGTGAAAAACTCCAGAGCACATTAAGGCACCTTGCATGGATTTCAGTTCCAAACTGAATCTTACTTCTGAACAACAGCAAAGTTTCTATTTTTGTCTCCTACCAATTTGGAATGAATAGTTTCCACCGGGGACGTTGTCAACAGAGAGGATTAGTGTCCACGGACCAACCGGCGAGTCGCGGTTACACACTGGCTCCTCACCAGTGAATACAGACACACTGTGTCCGATTACACACAAAGACACAAACCTCGTTTCTGTCGGGGGGAACGCTTTGTCCCTCAGTGAACCTCGGCATGAAAACAATGTGCAGCTTTTAACGACTTGTTTTTTTTTAAAGGAGGTAAAGGAACTTTAAATTAAACTATGTCGTATGTTCGGTTATCGTCTCCCTTCTTTTATCTCGGCTTGAGAAATGGGGTCACTCTTGAAATATTACTCTGCTTCTGTTTGAATGACCCCAATCTCACTTTGTGACCAAGATTTAATGTTCGTCCCTTCCCTCAGAAACAAGCGTCCGACTGGAAACCCGAGATCCGCCTCCCCAACGGCAGCGAGTACGTGGTGCTGAGCGGCCTGGACTGGAACACCGAGTATGAGGTGCACGTGGTGGCGGAAAACCAGCAGGGCAAGTCCGAGCCGGCCACCCTCGCCTACAGGACCTCCACAGAGCCCACCACCGTCCCAGGTACGAACTCCCATCATCCAAACCCTGAGCATCCGCACACATCAGCCACAGGGAACCAAGACTCCCACCGTGACCAGAGAGGCTTGAACTGGGAGCTGATTCACAGATTAGAGTCTCTGGTGTGTGGGACAGGTGCTCTGCTCTTACTGGACAGGGCAGTGGGAAACTGAGTGGAAAGACATGATGCACCTCCACAGGACTGTAAAAAAAGCCCTGAAATGTTAGATGCTACACAGAACCAGTGCAGACTCATTGGTATTCCACTGTTTCCACTGCTCCAGGTCCAGTCAGAGCAGAAACCAGTCAGACCCGGAGCATTTGGTCCAGTTGACACCAGACACTACTCGGGTGATCACGGCCCGTCTTGGTTCTGTTGCTGTGTGTGAGGTGCACGTTTAAACCTGGGCTGCCTCCCCGTCGCACTACTCCAGACCCATGGAAGAGGTTTTATCTTCCATTAAGAAATAGGATTTTCTCTCTATCTGTCTCATCCTGTCTCTTCCTCTGTAACACTTTTTATTTTCGTTTTTTTTACCATGAACTAGCTGCTTATTAATGTTTTATTCTGCACAACTTTATACTTCAACCACTAGGACATTAAATCTGAGAATAACCTCCTTATAACTTGTTATTGATAGTCAGTTTGGAAACCGTTGTACATGAATTATACATTTTTCATATATATTGGAAAACCATAGTACTTTGTATGGGCCTTATAATGTAGAATCCTTGAATACACTTAATAAATATATATTTTTCAAAAACAAAAGACAAAACAACAACTTTCATAACTGTAATATCTTTATAACTCAGAATATATTATAAACTGAGGTCTCGCACATAACTAATTCACTACTAGTTTTGCTCTTATTAACCCAAACAGGTTATTTATTCTCTTGTAGCCTCGTCTCCACACTTCACTCTCAGTCCATTGAAGCTCATGTCTTCAACAATCAACACCTCGTCTTCTTCAGTGAAGAGTTACATCTTGGACAAATCACAGACTTCTATTGAGATCCTCTATTCCCACTCAGTGGTAGAAGAACAAAGTCGGTACAAGTGTCGTCCTTTAATAATGGAAACACTCAAGAGGTCTAATTTTCTTTTAGTTTAGAATAAAGTACTGGCAGGAGGTGTAATAATGAACAAGTGTGCTTTAATATATAAAGTGTTCCCCTCTCCTCCAATCCTCACCTTTAGTTTCTGCACCAACGAGATCTCAATGACTTTCAACCGTGTTTCTTTCAAATCAAGTGAACATAAAATAATCTGTGAAATGATTTAAATACATAAAATAAGTCTCCTAAATATCAGACACAACAAATAAGGATGAATTATTATTTAATACAAGTGGAAAAACATATTTTTTCCTTTATTTTACAAAACCATAGCACTGACCCATAATACTTAATTTAAAGACCAGGAACAGTTGCATATGCCTGACAAAAGCACATATTTCATATCTGCATGTGTCGGATAAAAGTTTTATAATTAAGACATTTCAGAAAGGCTCATTGGCTCAACCAGTTCATCACATGTGTGTTTCCAGGGCTTCAGAAACCCTAGAATAAACTGCAGTTACAGTAACTGAGAGAAAAACGACAGAAAAATAAATGAAGCTGGTAATTCTCACAATTCCATGATAATAGCCCTAAATCCCAAAACTAATCTGCGGCTGAAAATAGTCCTCAACAAAAAAACCAGCTCTCTTTACTCCTGTTTGAATAATTCATGCTAAACACTGCAGCGCCCAGCTGTTTGCCACAGATTAGTTGTCGCCTTTATAAGAATAGGAAAGTACATGTGTTTTATTTTTTTTACAAGCTCAACAGTTTGGGGATAAGAGCCACAGAGACGCCTCGGAAGAACCAAACAAACACAATCTGACTTCCTGTTGACAATAAGAGAAAAATACAGAAAAAACATCTTCAGCTTCTGGATCTGAAAAGTGAAGCCAATGCCTGAAAGATGTATTCTCACAAATGACCATTAGAGGGCGACTCCACAGGGGAAAAAGAAGTGACCTCTACTTCTCACTTGATTTATAACCTCACTAAACATTTTCCTGAAAATTGAATAAAACAGATAGTTTAATTAGGATTTTTCAAAATTAAAAATGTATTTAGAGTAAATAGGAAGTGTTGTAAAGTATTAGTATTAAGCGTTAACTTTACAAATTGTATTTTCTAACTCCCTGTTTGTCTCACTCATTGTTTTCCCTCATTGTTTTTATTTCTATCATCTTTGACTCTATCATTCTCTTCCACCTTCTGGTTTTTATTGGGGTCTCACAGTTCAGGGGTCTGACCGACTACAAAATGCACTGTGTGTGTGTGTGTGTGTGTGTGTGTGTGTGTGTGTGTGTGTGTGTGTGTGTGTGTGTGTGTGTGTGTGTGTGTGTGTGTCTGGTTCGGCGGGGACGCAGCCCTTACTCTCTCTGCATGGTGCCACTTCCAGCTGGATTAATTTTGTCTGTTGTTTACCGGAGACCCTTAAAAAAAGGCCTCGGCTGCCAGTGCATGGCCCATAAAGAAACCAGTTATATTTTCTGTTTTCGCTTGCTGGGCCACAGCCACATAGCAGTGGGAGGTTTGGATCACTCATAATTCAACCAGAGCTGAAGTTCACATGAGCCTCGTCCAAGTCAGTCCTTCCTGTGATTCCCATAAACACTTTCATTTAGTGTTTTTCTGGTTCAGTATTTCTTTTTTTTTGATATTTCTTCCAAGTTGCTGCCGTTTGTTTTTCTCCTCACTTCGATGCACCTGGGGAAATTACTGAGGTTTATTTTTAGCTCCAACATCTGCATTTGATTTGAGGTTTCACAGCTGTTTTCGGTAAAGTCGCCCGAAAACAGCTGCTCCGTTGTAAACAATCAAACTGGCTCCGATCGGCCAAATTGGCTCCGTGACGCAGGTTGTGGACGCAGCGTTGACTCGAGGTTGAGTTTCAATCCGTCTGCTTGTTTTCATTTTTTTTCATTTTTCCAAATACTTGCTCAGGCAGCAGAAACATATCGATCAAAGTGAATTGAAAGCATTTTAGATTCTCTGATGTGTTAAAGCAACACCATGTAACTCTCACTGAACGGCAGATATTACCCATGATCCCCGGCTTCCTGAACCCGAATGGAACAAATCCACCAAACTCTCATTAGAATTCTTCATATTTTAAAAGTCTCCTACTGAATATTGAAGATTAACGCTGATTCTTAATAACTTCTGAGTCTTTGTAGCTGATCTACAGTTCAACTCTTCAACTTGCTGGACCTGATTCTGACAAATTGAAGCTGCAAATATCAGTCAGATCGTACCACTCAGCACAGTGCAGAAAAATGGGTAATAAACCTATTTTAAGGTGAAAATGTTGCATAGTGTTGCTTTAAGTTTCGTAGGAAAATAAGGTCAGTTGAATCTGTTGTGTCCAAAACCTTTATTTCAATTGGCTCGGTGTAATTTCCACTTCCCCCTGCAGATTCAGCTGTGCAGCGTTTACACGCCTCAGACTTGCATAAAGTAAACTTGCTGCCCAGCTGTGGGGTTGGAATGACAACCACACAATCATCTTTGCAAACAGAATCAGTCAAAGTAAACGTGACACAGACACGTGGCAGGTGTCGAGAACTGATCCATCCAAATCTCCCCAGCTAAGGTTGACGTTGGATTAAAACGACAGCCATTTAACTTCTGCAGTTTTTTTTTCTAATAACATGACATCATCCATGTCATTGACTTGACCCCTCTCATAACCAGCTTCTGTTTTGGCTGTGTGGCTTTGCATGGTCTTTGCGTTCTCCCTGTCATGACCAGTGGTGTACCAGCAGCTGAAGAAGTGTCTCCACTGGGAATTGTGTTCTTCTGCAAATGAAGAAATGATAACTTCCTCTATATTAACCACAAAACTGCTGCCATACTCTTAGGACTCGATCTTTATTCAACGTGTGTCTTTTTAGCCAAACGCTTGTTTCCTCCGACCTCGTTTTCGTAGGAAAGGTCATTTGTATTCCGGCGATTTGCGAACATCGAGTGTGTTTTGATAGAAACATAATGATGCTCAGATTATTGTTTGATAAGCGTAATGAGGAAAACGTCTCTGATGAGTGTGTCTGCAAAGTTGCAGAAAATATTTTACAAATAAAAAACAACTAATGCCTCTTTATATAAACACGTCTCTGTGATGCTCCTGCGTCTTTACAGCAGGTCAGTATCTGATTGGGGAGCCGCTAATTGGAAATTGAAATTATACATTTTTATGTACAAGTCGGTATCACATGCTTTGGCTCCAGCTTCCAAAAAAAAATCTCATAACCAAATCTTAAACGTCCGACTGTGTCCTCGGTAATGAGCCGGTGGGAGAGTTAATGAGGCCTCACGATCAGGTTTACATGTCTGTGGCATGTAAGCACGCCCTTCCATCAACCTTTCATTGACACCACTGGTCATTACAAACCAGAGAGAATAGCTTGACTCGTGTGGAAGTGCTCCTGCATCCAGGTTGTCCTCTTTCTCTGAACGGACTGATTCCGAAGCTCCACCTCGAAGCTCCACCTCGCTCACAAGAACCGCGTTGTGTGTCTGAAAACACGTCCTCTTTCTCCTGTCATCCCCCATTACCTTCATTTCTGTGACCTCCCACCCTCGCCTGCCATCGCACCGTGTGTCATTCGCCGTGCTACTAACATGCCACGACTTTCTTTTTTGCTTTGATCCTCTAACTTGGATTTCCTGTGTTTCTGTATTTCCTCGGTTGAGTCTCTAGAAGCCTTTTCAGACTTGTATTTCTGTGTTTCTGACCTATTTTTCTGTCTCTCTCCCTCTTTCCCCTCTTTTCTCCTGCTTCCTCCTTCCTCCTCGTCCTCTTCCTGTCTTCATGTGTGATCTTCTTGGGCACCTGTGGACCATGACATTGTCATACACACGAATTCCTTTCTCTGTTTTGTGCCTTTGGTATTATTTTGGTTTTTCTTGTCACACCTTATTGATGTGCCTCTCACTCAAACAAAATGTATGTACGTGTGTATTGTTGATCGATGACCTCAGCGACCCTCGGTTGCCAGTGTGTGACGTCCAGTCTGGCGGCTCTCCTGCTGTCCATGCTCACTGTGCACTGGCTCTCATAAACTGGTTCTGTTCAAGGAGAGAGAGGATAGTCTGAGCCGGTGAAATCTTTGGGCCCGGACCCCTTTGCTTTCTATGCCTTTTGACCCTTGTGCAGCCACACGCAAGATAAAAAAAACGATGGAGACAGGGACGCTGGAGGGGACTCACAGCTGAGGGTGCTGAGAGAAAGTCTATATAATGCATTCATTGATTTGTACTTTTAATTTGAATGGCCCGCAGCATTTTATACCAGTTTTAGGAGATTTTACAAGACAAATCTGTCATACTCTCAACTCACATAACGTTATTTGCCCCACATTCTACATTTGGCGAACAGAAAATAGACAGAATGATCTGAAATCAAATATAAACATTGATGTACCATGGTTTGTCTCTAAAGAGGACACCCAGAAGCAAATGGTGCAACATCTGGAAGTTAAGCTCCCAGAGACCACCACTGCTTGATTAGAACATCCAGACGGCACAGATAAAAACATTTAATTGAACTTGTACGCTACCGTCAAAATAGTTGTGTAGAAAATTGCTGATTGATTTGTGCCGTTAAAGGTTTTGCCTTGTAGTTACAGCCCCTGGCCTGTAGGCAGTGCTGCAGCCCCATCAGCACCCCCTCCTTCCAGCGTCCTTGGACAAAAGAGTTGCGATATTGGTTTCATGATGTTATTACAGGGTGCTCAGTACTTGCATTATTCTCGACTTCTGGGGGTTTAGACTCTGTTAATATTAGTTTTCATATAATTTTTGTTGTTTTTTTCATGTCTACACAATGAATAGATCCAGAGAGGGACACGTTTTCGAGGGTTTTGTCGTCGTCACACGACGGACACGGGTGCTTCCTCTGAGATACAGTGTGAACAGAGTGTTGCTGCTTTGTTTTAGATACAGTTAGCACATTCATAATGCCTTAACGTGATCTCAAGAGGGGAGATTAAAATCTAAAAATAATTACCCGACACCGTTTAATCACGTGTCCGCGGTGTCCTAACCAGGAACGGCAATCGCAAAGAGACTTTTATTTTGGAATTTATTGCCTAACAAACCAGACACACGCCATTCTGAACTCATGTCACGGACGACACACGAGCATGACGAGTGCATGAGAGCCGACACCAGGCATGATCCGGTGTTCATGATGAATGTGCTTATGCAGCTGCTTCCAACTTCCCCCAGTCGAGCATTATGAATGTGGTAACTCAAGCGTTGAGTGCAAATGCCGTGCCTAATTTCTGTTTGATTATGTTTTTTGTGTTTTATGGGGAGGGGGGGGGGATACAAGATTGAGAAATCCTGCTGGACAAAGATTCAGAGAGGGGGGGAAAACAACATTTGCAGAGAAATGTAGTATTGATTATGGTCCGAGTACTCGTTTTTTTTCAGGAGACTTTATTACTTGTCAATATTCCACATTATGCTCACGTTCAAACACGTTGTTATGTAACCGCCTTGTCAGAAGAGAGAGGTCCGAGGGTTGTGCAGAGAAACTCATCATGTTTTTGTGACCGTGTACAAAACTCTTTTCAAACTGAGAAAAAACGCAAGAAGAAATTCCGCTGTTATTTTGACGGTTCATTGTTTTCTCTTTTTACCTGGAAGCAGAGAAATGTCTAAAAAACTAAAAAAACTACGCTGACGTGCAACAGCTGTTTAAAAACAACTAAAAAATAACTCATTTTCAATTATGTGAAGTTTATTTTAATTCTCTGAGACATTTTTGTAAGTACATATCAGTGTATTTCCATGTAACCATTGTAGGGTTGAAATAAAATGTCTTTCTTTTTTTCATGAACGTAATGGCTTCCTGAAGCTTTTAGCTGTTTCACTGCACGGACTCTTGAAGGCAAAGTTTAGCCTCTGTCTTTCCTCTGCAGCTTTCACACAGTGTCTGTATTCTGCATGCAGTGTTGCATCACACCACCGATCACACCAAGACGCTGAGTAGAAGGTTAGAATCCTGGCTACAGCCGAACTGATGAAGAAGATGCAGGTTGCATTCTGAGAGAAAAACACAAATGTTGAGACATCGAGAAGAGGCTTCGCGTGAACAATTTCTTTTAAAATTGAAAACTAAAGAAAGTGGTTCTTTTCTAAATCAAAGAAATGCTGGAAGTCATTGAGGATCAGGGGGATGAGAATTAAAATTAGAATTAACAATTATTACACTTTAAAATTGTTACTCGTCCTACTTTCGTGTTTCTAAAATGTAACGGTAGAATATGAAAACCAAATGTTTGAGTTGCAGTTACAGCCACTAACCAATAGTAATAATGTAATAATATTTCATTACTACAACTCCTCAAAACACGAACAACAAAAGTCATTGTTTGTATTCGACCTTCCGAAAACCCCACACATATTCCCCCTACTGGCAGGATGCAGTATGACATTAGTTCTCTACTCAGTAAAGGATCGAAGCTACAAAAAGGCAACGCTCAGCCTCACGTCTTCATTCAGACATGATCACTTCGATCTGACAAAATCAATAAAGCATTGATACATTTCCAGTAATCAGACAGATTTGATTTCTCTCTTTTTATTGGTGATGAAAACATCATGCGATCGATCCTGTAGATTTATTTAAAGGCCAAGCACCGAACATGATGTGTTTTTTGAACCACCTAAAAGATTTGTTTAGAATCGCGTATACAAGTTCCTCTCCGAACGGCTCATTGCAGATTTTGACTCCGAGGGCAGCTCTTGAATTTCCCCGATGTGCTCAAACACAACGTGGGTTTGTTGTACTTGTTTGTCAGTTACCAGGGATGTTGTCTACTTGAAGAGCAGAAAACTCACAAGGTCCCATTCAAAGCATGGATGCAAAGTGCACTTCACTTCCAAATAAGCAGATGTGAAAGGTCCCTCAGCCTGATGTGTAAACTTTGAGGGGCCCTTCAGCCCAGGGGCCGAGGTGGAGGAAGCTGGAGAGGCTCTCTGCACGTGGAGCAGGATGTGGAAGCACCGTGCGACTCGCTCTCTCACTTCGACCTCACCTGAAGGTAGAATAACCTGTTTACCCAAACGGGAGTGAAGAGACAGACAAAGATAAAGTACCCGTGACCTCTCTAACCTTCCTTATTTCCCGGGCCGGGATCAGAAGCCAGACTCGTATTCCTTCGCTTTATTACCTCTGGCAGCGCCGCTCCATCTCCACTAGGCTCCGCCACACAGATAATAAGAGTTTACAACCCCCCCCCCGAGGTGCTCTTTGTCATCCCCCCCCTCCCCCTGGTGTTCATCAGTGCTCAGTGGGTAATGCCGCTGCTGATCAGAGCTAAGTGCTTTTCATTTCTACTAATCAGGAGCTTGGTATAAATGTTTGCATCAGACCTGCGTTGCATATAAACAGAATATCCAGGAAAAGTGTAATATCATCATCTCTGGCTCACTGTTGTCTCACTGCTTATTTAAATTCAGTATATAAATGTATATAAGTACAACATTTTCATAATGCTTCCACTTTTCACCCCCCACACTCTATGAAAATGAGTTGGCAGTATATATATATTTTCCAGGCCAGTGTACACATCAGTTTTCAATGCCTGTTGCCTCTCTAGTAACTGAAATATTCATTTAAGTGTCTGCAGCACTACACACAAACACTACACACACACACTACACACACTACACACAAGCTTCGTCCTGCATGAAGACTCCACAGAGATCTTCATCAGTCAGAGCCTGAGTCAGTTGTCAGCATCACTCCTTCTTCCTCGCACCAGAACAACAAACTGAAGGCTGTGGACTTTATTGGTGGAGCAGCGCCACACTGTGGCCGAGCTCTGACGCACACATGGGGGATTGCTGAAGAAACTTTAATGCAATGCCCAGAGAAAAAGGAACAGTATAGAAATAGGGGAATTGAAAAAAGAATATAGTTAGAAATAGTGAGATTTGCAGGTGTTCATCTAAAATGAGTTAATCAGATAGGATAGTAAAGGATTCAGACAGTTTTTAAGTGGGGGTGAAAAGGATGAAGAATTCAATGCACATTTTAATGCACAATTCTACTTAGCATGAAATACTTTTACCTTAACAGACAGTGAGGATGTGACATGAGAATGTCATCATTGTACCTAGAATCTATGTTTTTGCGTCTCTCTGCTGAAACACCTTCAACTCTCCTCCTGCAGCCTGATTCCTCTCCCTCAAGTTCATCCTGACATATTAAACATATTTAAAATCCCGATTTACGTAATGAGAATGAAAATTAATTAAAAATATGAGTCCGGTAAAACAATTAAATAGAGCCATCAATGGATCACGTGGATTTTGAGAGGTTAACCGAAAGTCTGCATTTTTTTTGCGTTTAGTTTATCTAATGCATCTTAGTCAACAGCGGCTGTTTGAACGCATCCCTCAGGTTCTAATGAAATGTAAATGAACTGACAATATGAAGGTCTTTCACCCCTTGCGTCTGAATGTGGCAGGTCGTCTGTGCAGCCTGGACAGTAACCGCTTATTGATTTTTCCCTGGGATTGTGTGGTTTCCTAGTGAAATTGAGGCTTATCACATGCGCCCTGTTATCAGCACTCCACTGGGGAGGGGGGTGGAGAAGGGGGAGTGTGCTGCACCTGACAGGCCTGTTGTTTGTGTAGTCCATCCTGACACATAGATTTGTGCGTTCTCTCTCAGCGAGCACTCGGTGACAACACCCTCGACACCAACCACCCCCCCCCCACCCCACTCCCAGCCGAGCCCTGAAAACACGCCATATGATTTATTGTTCCTGTTAAAATGCAAATGAAGCGACGGGCAGAGGAAAAAAAAACAAGTGTTGACTGCTTCACTCTCGTCACCCGAGTATAAACACACCCGGCCGGCCCCCCCACTCCTCCTGCTGCTCTGATTACAGCCATCAAGGGAAATGAAGGACTGCGTTGAAACAAAAACGCAGAATTGAAATTAAACGTCTCGACTGACCGTGGGCTGCGTGTTCACTTCAAAAATGAATCTGTCATTCAAGAGAGGGTAAACACAAACAAAAAATAAACGTTATCGTTCATTGTGAAATCCTGCAACCACGAGGTTTAAAAAAAAAGTCATGTGATGCAAGGCCACTGAGGATTGTGGGTCGGTGTCAGTCACAGGTTTAATGGTGCGTTCAGGCGCTGCTTGACAAGTTGTAAAGTCAGGGAGTTTTACGTCGGTGGTAAATATGTCACATGAACGGAACCAATGAAAAATTGATGGTGAGGATGTAAATAACCTGAGGTTGGGTTAAACCTAACATTACATCAATTTATTCAATCCATCTTTTAGAAAAAAACGTAACCGACGTGTACTCTGAGATTTGAGTCTGGTCCATGTCCCAGTTGCTAACCTGGAGGAGGTGGTGTCCCTCTTTAAATAGAGACTATGGGTATAACACCTTTATAAGATCAACCATGATTTGATGTAATAGGGTTTCTCATGTATGTAAAGAGCATTAATTAATCTGACACAGACGTGCTGCAAACATCTTACTGCTTTTTCTACTGAGGTGATTCTCTGGCACCATTTTTGTCAGGTTCACATTTTAATGCACATCCATTGCGCTCTGAGTGTCATTGTCTACTTCCTGTTTGAAGTATTTTCGGTAAGTAGCTTGTGTTTCGACTCCATTCGATGTCAAATCAGACGTCAACATGTTTCTCATCGCCTGTAATGAACCATTCATGGAAATTCAGGCCCTGACTCAGGTCACCAGAACATCCTATAGATCTGGGTTTGGTTTGTTTGTTGCACATTCAGCTCACACGCCAAGATGGAAATCTGGTAACCAATTTTCAGTCTGGATTTATAAATAATCTCATCAAATGGCAGAACGAGCGATGAGGGCTAAAGACGCCGTTCTTGAGATGCAAAGCCGCAAAGCCTGAAACCGCCATGGAGCCCAAATCCTGTTTACGCCACACTGACGATAAATTGTTTATGTAGAATAATGCGTGTGTGAGGGAAATAACCTGCGTTTGCACTTTGCCCTCAAAGTGGAAATTAAAAAAAAGGAGATAAACAGCTGCTCAGATGAACCAGCTCAACCTTCATGTTTTCTGGGAGCAGCTGAGAGGGAAATTGATTTTGAACTATCTGAAGATAATGAGCCACATGACATCTGGTAATGTCAAAGAAACAATCAAGTGTTCTTTCTGAGCTACGTTTCTTGGTGGTTAATTGTTCTGTTTATTCCAGTCGTCTGCCTCTAAGCATCATGGGTAAGAAAGGGGATGTTCGCAAGACTTTCACAAAGGGAATTAGCTCAGAATGTTAAATCTGACAATTAATTTTCAAGAAAACCATCAATCATCATTAAATAATTCGAAAAAATGACTTGATTAACCATCTAAGCAGTTTCACCCCCAGTGTCTATGAATATATTGTTTGTCACATACTTTGCAGATGATGTTACCCACAAATTACTTTTATAAACTACTCATTTGCAACAACACCCAAACCACAAAGGCCATAAACTGGTTTATGACCATAACTTCTAGGAGACAATGACTTTGACAAATTACTGTGGGAAATCTCAGGCTTTTTTCTCCAGCGCAAAATTCCCGAAAACCAACCATTGAAGACATATTTGTCATATCGGACATGTTAATGGTCAGAGGGCTTCGCATTAGTATTAAAGTTTTTAGCTATAAATATGTAATTAAATGTGTTTGTATGTCGTAAAAGTGCTAATATCATCCTCCTCGTAGATTTAAGATGAAATCCTTCACTTGTGTGTGATATTGAACGTCTCGAGTGTGTCGACCACGTCAACTTTAGACAATAAACGTAAAGTTGTGTTAATGAAAAGGTTTTATTGTGTTTAGATTATGAGTTCCCATGTGGCTCTGAACTCCCTGAGAACAGAGCGACACACTTGAGGTCCTGACGACCTGAAGCAGTTTATTAAAAGCTTGACTTCATTCCTCATCATCTCTCTCCCTCTCCCCTCCTAACTTTCTCTCTATCCCCCCTCTCCTTCATGTTAAACCCTCTTTCCAACTCCTCTCCCCCCTTCTTCTTTTCTCGCCTGGTTTGCTTGTGTCTCCCCCCTCTCCCCCCCCCCGGCCGTGTCCTCCAGACGCCACAGGCAGCGTCTCCGGCCTCGGCACCGGAGCCATCGTGGGCATCCTCATCGTGGTCTTCATCCTGCTGCTGGTGGGCGTGGACGTCACCTGCTACTTCCTCAACAAGTGCGGCCTCCTCATGTGCATCGCTGTGAACTTCTGTGGGAAGGCCGGCCCCGGAGCCAAGGCCAAGGACATCGAGGAGGGCAAGGCCGCGTTCACGTAAGTCCATCCCATAACTTGTTTAAAGCTGCAGTGATTAATATAATTTATTTATCAATAGATCATGTTTCTCTCTGCACAGTGAATTCATTGCTCACAGCAACAAACCCAGAGAGAATCATCACAAGCTGAATTAAAATGATGCACAGAACAAATATTCACTCTCAGGAGATGTTGGAGAGCAAAGTTAAGCAAATACAGATGAACAGAAACTTCAAATTAATGCTGGTGTCCCTGTGTTTCTGATGGAAGTGTGAACAGATAATAAGAATATAATGAAATACATGCAAATCTTTAAATAAGCCTTTTGAAAGAGCGGCGTCTGATAAGAACGTTTGTATTTGTTATATTTGCTCCGGTTTGCTGGAACTCAAAGAAAACTTCCTTCATCAGTCCAGAATTTATATTTAATAAACTTGTAGAAATAGAAAAGTCATAATACGAGACAGTGAGAGGTTTGTTAGAACTGTTTCTCGCCCCAACAACAGATTGCACCGAGCATCTAGATTCTCCTGATCCTACGATATAGTGAAAAGCTGTTGGGACTTAGAAGTTAATACATTGTGTACCTTTCACTTTGAGAGTTTGGGACAAACAAGTCTATTTTCCCAAGATGTTGAACTGAAATAAAAGCAGATAAAGATGATTTATTTTGCACCGGGAACACAACGACTGACCAGGTTTTGTGTTGTGAGAAAAATAAGTTTCCCCTTCACACAATTTCTTGTAGATAATTTTGATGATACTGACGGTGATGCAGAAATATTAACGTGGAGCTACAGATCAGCTGCAGCAGCTTCTATCCCCCTCACTGCTCCCTCCTGCTTTTAGATGGAACTAGTTTTAAGGCGCAAATCTTTTTCCATGATTAAAAAAATAAGATAAAACTTCCTGTCCTCTTCCATTTCTCCTATCAGCAGCAGAGCATCATGTGTAGGGTTGTTGTGTTTGTTGGAGCTTTGTGGCTGATGCTTCGTATACGACCCAGATTTGTGGTTATTTCAAACGCTGCATTTCAAGAAGCAATATTACATGTTTAAAGTGCATGTTGAGTATGAACAATAAAATAAGCAGCACTGTATTCAACATTACCACAGTAAGTGTCTATTTGTGTTGAAATGATGTTTCAGCATGTTCGGCCTTTGTTTGATCATAAATTCAGTTCAATACTTGGAGCCGTCCATCATCACTCGCTTCAGAACGCAGCACAACAACAATTAATATTTAAACCGAAACCGCTCGGATGAAACAGATTTATTGAGAGCGAGCCGTGACGAGCACCGAGTTGATATCTCTCCTCAGATCTACAGCATGTCACCCACTGCTCACACGATGATCACTTGAAAGTGCTGAGTTGCAGAGCGGCGTGACGATAACAGAAGAGCCGGGGGGGGAGTTTGTCGACTCAAAGGAGAGAATCAGTGTGTTTACATGTTTCTACATCGGTAACAAATCAAATCAGTTTTACGTTGCTAGTGATCAGCAGTGATTCTTTTAATAGATTTGTTTGTATCACATGGGTGGGGGTGGGGGGGGGCCCAGAGGTGTCATTGTGTTAGTGTGCAGTGACACAAGCTCTATGATCTGACAGCGTTTGACAGTAACAGTGACAGAAGTGAGCGTGTGAACTCTAACGCTAATTGTCCGATTCCATTTCCACCGACAGGAAGGACGAGTCCAAGGAGCCGATCGTGGAGGTGAGGACGGAGGAAGGAGCTGTCCCCAACCAAGAGGGGGGGGGCCCCCACTGAGCCCAACGAGACCACGCCTCTGACAGAACCTGAGTGAGTCCAACAGGAACCAGAACCACGCCCACGTTCTACAGGGTTCACACAGACTCTGATCTCTCACTGCAAGAACCAAAATCATTGGATTAGTGAACATGTGCAAGTGTAATCCTTGAAGTAGTACAAAGAAGTAAAGTCAGGATAGTAACTGATAATATTTGACTTGCAAATCACATCTCTGTGTATGATGTGGAATATATTAAACCATAAAACTGCTTATACTGGATAATACAAGACATATTAATACCTGTAAATATTCAATAGCCTCAGGTCTTCATATCTTTGAATACGCACACGGTTACCCACAAAGTTTCAAGGAAATCCGTTCAATAGTTTTCACGTATTCTTATTCACAAACAAACAAATAAACAGTCACTGTTCATTTCCTTTAAGGCTGAGAGTCACTTAAAAAATATTAAATATTATAATTGCAGTCAATCAACCACTTTACATGATGATGGTTCTTTGACTTAAAGTTGAGCACCACCTTCTCCCAGCTCCTTTTTTAATTTTAACCTCCTCCTCCTGAAAGTGCTGCTTTCTTTGTGTACTTTATTGTTGCGTTATTTTGTTCACCCCCCCTCACAAGTATTGTGTTGCTAACCTTCTGATTGTGTAGATTTTTCTTTCTCACTGCAGCACTGTAGCACTCACTCTGCCTTGTTTATGACGTGCACTCTCCCTTCTACCCCCTTTATTTCTCTCGCTGTCCTTTTTTCTTTCTTTTCTGGTGGTTCTCTGCTTCCTCCCTCCCTCCCTTCCCCCCCCCACCACCACACAGGCCCGCCGCTGCTGCCGACACCGCCCCCCCCGGTGGCAAACGTGCTCCCCGCCACCGCCACTAACTCGGTCACCGAGAGCTTTAGCACGGCACACAGCAGCCCGGCTAGCGAGAGCACCACGATAACCACCAGCGCCTCCAGCCCGACCAAAGCCCCCGTTGCCCCGTCCCCTTCCCTTAAAGCTAACACCCAGCCGGATGTGGGGCCCCTGGTCGACCTGAGCGACACCCCTAAAGCCCCCCCCACCTCCGACCCAGCCCCCGCCGCCTCAGAGGCGGTCAGCTCGCCCTCCGCTAACGCCGATGGCCCACAGAGCCAGAGCGAGCCGGTCAAAGCCCCCGACGGCAGTAAGGACTCACAGGTAGACGGCCCGAGCAAGGACTCCCCCAATGCCCCGTGCACAGACTCCACCACGACAGCTCCACTTGAGTATGAACACTTTCACTTTTCCCATCCCTCCACCTGTCACCTCGATATCTAGTGGCATCCCAATGGACCGTGTCTAAAAGGAAAATTCACCCTGGAATGTAAATGCAGTGGTTTTTGGTGTCAGGAACACAAAATCACAAACTGCAAACCTACAAACACAAATCTTCCTCTTTCATCTTCACATACAACGTGAAGGACAATAAAAAAAAAGAAATGTCGGCCCCTCAGACTTTTTCATCAGTGCTTCTGCACACCTTTAGATTCCCACACTGTCTGATCCCTCAGTAGATATCTGTTTGTGTGTGTGGGCTCGGCACAACTATTCAATAGATAAATATTATGGGAGAAGATCCACAGTGTGTGTGTCTGCCGACCGTGGCATCATTATACCTGAATGAATGCAGCCGGAAAATCTAGTTGCAGTTTGAAAAGGAAGCTTTGATTGTTGACAAGCCCCAGATTCTCGAGAGATAGTTTATTTTATCTTTATACAAACACACACATTTTTATTGACACAAGGCAGAAGTTCTGGAAAAATATAAACTTCTGAGGTAGAACTAAAAAGATCCAGATGAGCCTAGGTGGAAACACAAAAGCCAGAACCTCTAATTCAGGGTGAATCTTTCCAGACGTTCCAGTGGGATGCAACCAGTGCATGTTTGTCTTCAACCACCACCTCCTCCTCCGTCCTCTGCTTGTTTGTTTCCTGTCATATCAGCTTCTTTGTTTTCTCACTCATATCCTCTCTGTGATCAACCGACTTCCTGCATCATGGTGGGAACGGTTGAATGATGTATTTCCTTTAATCCTCACCTTATCCCCGTTGCAGGTGTAGTCACATGAGGACCTCTTATAGACTTCTTAGCATATTGGAAACATTTTAAAGGATCGTTACGCGAGAAAGAAGAAGTTTGAAAATAGCTTCCTGTCCTGCTGCACATCCAAAAAACAGGAGATTCTTGTTTTCCTCGTGAAAGAGTAGAAAAAAACTCAGTTTAATGAAGTATATACCTCTGTGGTGGAGGTGAATGAACACGTTCAAGTAATTTAAACACGTTCTTTTAATTTCGATGAAGGGCAGCAGATGGTAAAAAGCCCCAACAGAGTCTCAGCCTCCCTCTCAGAGACACCTCTGGTTTCTGGTTTTAATTCCTGTTTTATTTCACCG
This sequence comes from Pseudopleuronectes americanus, assembly GCA_038501795.1. Taxonomy (NCBI): domain Eukaryota; kingdom Metazoa; phylum Chordata; class Actinopteri; order Pleuronectiformes; family Pleuronectidae; genus Pseudopleuronectes; species Pseudopleuronectes americanus. The sequence continues at coordinate 18,832,552 of CM076728.1, read as the reverse complement.
GGACTACAAAGGGTTATTATTTGGGGGGTTTTGCCCCCGAGGAGCTTGCAGATGTTCCTGATTCCCAACAGCCTGTGAGGATAATGAGAGAGCTGAGACACAAGATGAACTACAGAGGCTCGCTGACAATTACTCCTCTCCTGCTCCCTCGTTCTCTCTCTCTCTCTCTCTCTCTCCCTCTCTTCTTCGTCTCGAGCCTCCCTCGCTCGGACGGCCGGCTGAGAGGAAGATGTCAGTGATGAAGAATGGGGAGTTGAGAGCTAGTTGGAAGCCGAGCTCGTGTCAGCTCAGCATCACCTTGATATAACCACACTTGTCACGGGAGGGATTTGTCTTCATAACTCTGTGACAGAGCTGAAGTCTCCTTCTCCCTCTGATCTAAAGTGATGATTCTTCCTCAGCTTCCCGACTCTGAGAGGTCTGCTCAGGCCTCTGGTGGATTTATTGTTTATTCTGAGTGACCCGCTCCTCCTCAGGATCCACAATCTACTTTATAGACAGATTCCACAGACTATAGACCCCTACTCATACATATACACATGCATTTTATGATGCTGCTAATCACCACATTCGAAAAGGTGTTTTAAAAGTAGGGTTCAATCAATTTTAATTCAATTGTTGGAACTTTGAATTGTTTTGTGGCAATAGCCTGGATAGGTCATGAATAATGTCCAAGTTAAAGTTCATTAGTTAGAAGTTTAACGAACATTCATGATGTAGAGTTCATTGACTTAAGGCTGATAGTTAGAGCAGCATGAAAGAGTGTTGGTTACGTGACTCTGTCTGTGGTTGATCTCAAACTAGTCTGATCAACCTCTGGTTGGTGAAACTGGTTTACATGGTGTTCTATCCAAAAACAATCACAGAAATTTGTACCTTGGACCTAGAATAAAATATCCAGTAAAGGTTCACAGTAACTTGGTACCACACAGCTTCAGTCACTCTTATATGAGTCTTTGAATGAAATGAAATCTACTGGTTGGTTCATGTTCCCCAGAGGATGAACCAGTCCCATTTTGAACACTGTGATCTGTCCTCTAGCTCCATCATCAGGCAAAAGTCTTAACTTTAAACACAAGCAAATGTGATGTGAAATTCCCTTCAAAAGCCTATGGCCATCCCTCTGGTCCAACCATCAGGGCAGATTTTATATTTTCTATCAATATAACATTTTGCTATCATGGGATATTATGAGCATTTTCAGTAGTCACCGTTTCAATGCACATATTATTAGAGAATCCTTGTTTTCATAGATCCCACCTCGTCTGAATACACTTGGTCTGTTTCTCCTCCTGATGTCGGGGTCAGGGTGTATTTCTGGATCCTGCATGTAGGACAGTCTCTGCCCCGATTGTGAGAAACCCTCCGAGAACCTCTATGTGTCGGCAGCGACCAGAAGAGTATTGGTTCAAATCTAGAAGGTGGATGTGTGCGACACAGTGAAAGTGTGTTGTTTTTGCACCACTTTCTCTAACATAAGCAGCAGCAGCAGCGAGAGCAGCAGCAGCTTATTGCTCCAATACAATTCCAATGGGGGAACATATGCTAACAGCAGACAATGTTAGACTCAAGTGAAGAATGGCTTTAAAGTCTGTTCCCATTGTGCCGCAGCCGAGTCCAGACAGCGTGTAATCCTCTTGTGCATTGTAGTTTGTGTTGTAGGTTATGCCTCAGTCTTTTCATTCCTCCATGCATTGTGCCTACTGTACCGGCCCTGTCTCATTCCACATCGCACGCTCATTGTTCCTGGGAAATAGCTGTGACATCCATGTACTCTTATTTGATGTCTGGCTCGGATAGCGAGCGTGATCCCATTATGTGTGAAATGCATTCAGTTCCAGGAAGGGAAAACAAATTCCCTCAAAGCATCGTGCATGTTTTTTTCTTCCCCATCGTTCTTTGAAAAAATTACACAAAAGGCAGCTCAGTGCAGACAGTTTAGCCGAGAGAGAGAGAGAGAGAGAGAGAGAGAGAGAGAGAGAGAGAGAGACAGATAGACAGAGAAAGAGTGGTAGAGACAGAGAGAGAGAGACAAACAGAGAGAGAGACAGAGACAGACAGACAGACAGAGACAGAGAGAGAGAATTTTAGTGGATCGCTGTTAACAGAGTGTTTTTCTTTTTCTTGTCTCCTTCTGGTTTCTCCCTCGCTTCTCTCTCTCCCCACAGCGGCAAAACTGTGAAGGATGATAACGCCAAAGCCGAGACGGAGGTGAAGAACGCCACGGCCGAGGTGAAGACGGTCCCCAACGAGGCTCCCCAGGCCAACGGCAACGAGAGCAAAGCGTAATCTCCTCGCTGAGCAGCCCCGGGAGGAATATGATGGTTCGGATGGGGGGGGTGGGGGGGTTGGAAAGGGTGGTTGGGTGGGGGGGTGGGGATTGTTTAAGGTTAATCGAAGATGGGGGGGGGGTCACAGTCACTGAAACCTCAAAGCAATGTCACACACACCACCCCATTGCATCAGAAGAAAAGTAAAAGTTTAAAAAAAAGAAGAAATCATGGGTTTGTTTCTGCAGCGTCTGTGAAGATGTGAGGACCCCATGCACATGCCTTAGTTCCTCCAAGTTCCATTTGTTTCATTATCACAGGAAAAAAACAAACAAAAAGAAAAGATAATTCCACGCTCATAGTTCGCCCACTTTCTGGTTTGTTAAAAAATGTAACTGGTAAAAACTGTTAAACACAGAAACTGAGAAACTCTAGATATCCACGGTTGGACTGTAGCTTTACTTCAGTTTACTGCCTTCGTCATGTACACACACGTCAGACTGGTACGACACCAATAATACTCCTCGTTATGCAGTATGGTCGCATTGTGGTAATGGATTATGGGGTTTTTGTTTTATTTTTTGTCAATATTTTTGTTGTTGTTTAAATAATGTGCAGACGTTACTGCCTATTTAGCTTTTGTAATGTTTCTTTCCAGGGCTAGAGAGTAGACCATTAGCATGCCTGATTTTATTTTTCTGATTTTATTTTGGCAAAGTTACTGTATTTCTGTACACGTTCCTGTCATTTTGGTTTTTCTTTTTTTTTGGGATGTTTTCTGTTTTTTTCTTTGTTTATTTTCTGAAATGTTGTCTCCATATGGTTCGGGTCCAGAAGTCACGTAGTCTAAGCTACGAGAAACGAGAGGAAGACACCGGAGAAAGATTTAAAAACGCTGTCAACGTTAATGGGATTCAACCCTGTCTCCTTCAAAATTATGTTTATATACGTTTGCTTCATATGTTTTGGAAGAGTTAATGTTCTTACTGGTACAAGATTCAGTGGGAGGTGGAAAAGACTGTGTTTAGATACATCTACTAAAATAGTTTGGTTAAGATAAAAGTAAAATATTAAGAAAGTGGACTCGAAAATGATTATTTGTTGGAGATTTGCTCAACTTGAACATTTATTTTTAGTCGGATGGGAACAATTTTCCCTCCAGTGAGTTCTAGGTCCACCATAGGTTCTGGTCCCAGTTGGGCATCGCTGGAAAACCTCCAGTGGAAGGAGACGTCCTGAGAATGTGCAACTTCTGAACACCCAAACTTCTCACCCTATCTCTTGAGGCTTAGCTCAACAACCTTCTCCCTGTAGATCTCCTTCATGTGGTCACTGCCCAGAACCTAAAGCCATGAGGGTCAGAACCTAAATCAACCAGTAGATCATCTCCCTCTTCACCACAGCAGTCCTAAACCTTCCCAAAATATACTCTATGTTGCAAATGAGCTATGAACGTAATTTCCAGGAGACAGGGTTTGTACGGGTTGAAGATAAGGATGTGAAGTTGAAGCTGCGCTCCTTCTCAGTGGTCACATCCCTCAAAGTCCAGTTACACACATTCCTTAAGCGAGAACCTGCCACTGCCTTACTCGACCCCTAAATTTGATAGAAACACATTTTGTGTCTTATCCGCGTCTGCAGTCGACTCTTCATTCCACTTCCGGTCCTCGTCAACTCGTCTACGTGACCAAACATACCACACGGTCATTGGTATTTTGTATTATATGAACTGGACCAATGAAAACAGAGAAGAAGAAGAAGAAGAAGAAAAGGACGCTACAGGATGTAAATAAACGGAAGCCAGGCTTAAAGTTCACGGTTTTCTTCTTGGTGGTAGCTATGTAGTTAAAAGTTTAGTTAAATTATATAGATAGATTTAGGAGCAACATCGTACACTGAAACACCAGAACTGTGCCTGAACTACCAAACCATTCTGGGCTGGTTTTAACTCCCTGCATGTAAGTTAGCGTTGTAGCTCGGGGGCGGGCGGGTGGAATTAGCGCTGATGCTAACCTGAACCTCCTGTCGACCGTCTCGTCTCGGCCTTTTCATCCTCGGCCCCCCCCCACCCCCCTGGAAAACCAAACACTTTGAAGGAGGTGGCGCCTGTAGCGGGACGCAGCTGATGCGTGTTTGTGTGTGTGTTTTTTTTTCAATAATGTCATGTCGGTTTTCGTTTAGGTTCACATGAGAACACGCCTCTATCTCTCGCTCTCTCTCTCTCTCTCTCTCTCTCTCTCGCATGTATACACACACAAACACAACTTTTTTTCCCAGAGGTTTTAAACTTCGTGGACCGGTTCTTTAAGGGACAAGTTTGGACTGAACGTCGACTGAAGAGACCTCAAAATCTTCTTTTGTCAAAGTGAGAGAAGCAAAAAAAGACCGTTAGCCTTTAGCTTTTACCAGCTCGTCGTCCAAACTGGCTGAGTTGGGTCTTTACTGGTTTCTCACCGTGGGTTCCACCAACTTTACCGACTGATCCACGACCTTTAGTTTCCCTCAGAGCTGTAACCTCACTGCTCGTAGACGACTCAGCTTCGTTAGATTCCCACACCGCTGAGTGAGGAGACGTCTGATCCGCTCTGCCACCGTCTCCTCACCTTCACCACAGCTTTTATCAGTGTGTGTCTGTATGTGTGTGTGTGTGTGTCACCACTGCTGCCACCATGTCGCCGTTAAGTCTTTAATTAGTCTGTGCCTGCAGTGTGATGTGACCTGTATTGTAGGTTTAGTGCGTTTTTTATAATTTAAACTCACTTCATCATGAAATTCTCACAGCACCCATGTCCCAGTACCGCTGGACACTGGGAGGTCTGGTTTTTGTTTTTCCCTGTTACAACTGGCTGATGACTGAATAAATCAACAAACCATTGGAGTTTGAATCTATTTGTTCTGCTTTGAAGGAACCACACGTGATTTATTTGGGCAGTTCGGTCCACTGGTTTGTTTACCCAGTTTCTAATAAGACTGATTCCGTGATCGGTATCTGTGTCTGTGAGATAAATCTGTGTTCAGTCGGAATGTTAAACAACAGGAGACAGATGGCATCGTCCCAAACACCAGAGCTCCTGGGCTGCTGTCGGGGAAATAAGGACAAAACCGAAATTACAATGAGAAGCAGGCGGAGATGAGGAGATAGATGTTGAATCACAATAAAATAGAAAATTAATGAATTCAGAATTTGGGAGAATTAAGAAGTAAAGTTGATTTTAAAAAGGGTTGGGGATAGTGATGGAGGATTAAGCCGATTGGATGTTTACTACATGGAAACCCTCATTACATATTGTCCTTCAAACTAAAAGCCCCAAAATGTCACAGGTCGTAAAGATTCCTTTAGGAAAACTGCTGGAGTTTGGATTTAATTGTAAATGAATGTACAAACTCAAGCCATTAAATTAAACTAAATTAACTTCTTGTTTATTTTAATTAATATTAAATGGGTTTTGAATGCAGTATAAATGCATAAAAGGTCAATGAAGATATTTTTCTTTTAGTTCCCTGAAAAATAAAGTCTCAACCATTTTTTATAATTTTTTCTTTGTACAGTTCCTCCTCTAGACACCAAGCTAGTCCGCTGTGAATGTGTGCGTCCATTGTGTCCTTTGTCATAGAGCTGAGCAGATAGTTAGATTGTGGAGAGAAATACGAATGTAGCTGATAGTGTGCGATAACGACAACAACAACAACAACGCGCAGAACGTCTGACAGCAGCAAACTGGAACGACACAGTGCCTTTTGAATAAGAAACAGCGGCGTCCATTCCAACCCCCCCACCCCCATCCCCCCCCACATCCAAGGTCTCACAGCTCATCTCTCTGCCGATGTGCTTTTTTTTTATCTGTCCTCTACACTTCAGCTGTAAATGAATCCGTGCTTGGTTTTAAATGGTCTTGTGAGTTCATTGTTGGTTCTTTACATTGTCTTTGTTTAAAGGAACATTCCGATTTGTTAGAACTTGGGAATCATTTGTACACATATGGCCACAATTAATTGGCAAAATCGTTGAATGCATAGATAGAATTTTGTACCAAATTTTACACACTCTTAGATATAAGTTTGCTCATCTTTCATCATGATAACATGAACATGTGAGACTTCCATATCTCACCTTGTTGAAGAAAGTGAATAAAATCCCGTAGTTTTTGTGTAATCCTGCAAATTAACGTTAAAAAACAACTACAAAAAACACATAAAACAACACAAAAACATGATGTTGTCATAACTAAAACAAACTGAATCCCCAAGTTCTATCGAATCGAACTTGAAAGAAGAAATACTTGCGACATCTTAACTCATCATCCTAGAAAACGATCATCACACAAAGTCTCACACACTTTCACGACAAAGTTACGAGACACAGTGACACTCTGCTCAGGTCCGGTTTGTCAGATGCTCGCATGCAAATTATATTAGAAAAGAAAATTATCATCAGAGTTTTCTCTTTGTGTGTGTGTGTTTTTTTCTTTTGTTAAACATCGAAGGCTTCGTGTGTTGTGCTGATCTTTTTTTCAATGTTTGCTTCAAAAGAAAACTAATAAAAAAAACAGTGAGAGGTGTCGACAGTGGAATTTACTGAAACACAGTGTGAATTATGTGACTTTTTACATTTTTGAGTGAAATAAAACACAAAAAAGTGTTAAAATGATCTGGAATTTCAGACGTGGGACCAGATTTTGTGTAAGTTTACCTGGGAAAACACTTTGTACTGGTGTGGAAGCTCCTGAAAACCATTAGAGGACGAAGGGCAAACCAGTCCCTCTTGTTCAGATCCCTTAAAACATGACACAGACGCAGCCTTGAATCTTTCTGCCCGAAGCAGACGCTCGATTCACTCAGAGTAAACTCATCTGGGTTTTTTTGTGAAGAGGAAACAAAGCAAGATGAATTTTTCAGGGTTTGAAGAAGAGAAATAAAAAATGTCCCAAACGAGACGTCTTCACATTCAGACAGGAGACGTCCTCGTCCAGCAGCTTTTACTCTTACTGGTCTGCAGCTCTTTAAACAGCAGCTTTCTTCCTGTAGCTCAGACGTTTAGGCCGCCGCCCCTCTGTCCCTCCGTCTGTCCGTCACTGTCACTGGTGTAGACACTAAACACTGACTGAGGAAAGAAGGAAAACACGTTTTGACTTTGAATTCTGCCAGAAATTCTTGTTTTCAATAAAGTTAAAGGGAATAAAGACAAAGTCTGTGTGAAGACATTCATTTCTGTTTTGATCTGTTGCAGAGAAAAGTGTGAAAACTGAGGTACAAGTCAGAACACACTGATTTAGCAGCACAGAGGCCAAACCATCATCAAGAGTGGCTCGATTTTAAAAGGTTTATAACAATAAAGCACAAATATTTGTCTATTTAAAGACAGTTTTAAAGGTTCAAGTCTGAAAAGAAAGAATAAAGATAAATACATGTCTATGTTTGGGAATCAGAAAGAAAACTACAAAAATCTACTATACATTTAATATGTATTTAAAATGATCTATATATATTTTAAATTCCTTGTTTAGAAGCCTGTACTACTTCCTATCAATACTACAAAAATACTAAATATAACTTAATATTGAGGCCTATACCAGAGTATGTAGTCACTATATATACACCTTTTAAATATTTTACATAGTTGACATTTAAAGTTGTAATCCTGATTAAATAATATGGTTGCAACCACAGAACAGGAAAAATCTAATTTACTGTTTTATAATTTGTTTAACTACTTTGCAAACACTTGTTGTCTTATTTTGAAAGGCTGATTCAGATCAAGATGAGAACATGTCCCTGAGTCCAGATTTAAATCACCTCAGTAGTTTTCCAGTTCTATTATGTTGAACACCTTTTAAATTCATCAGGGTTCTTCAATCATTTATTTATTCAGTCGCTCAACAAACCAGAAGCTGTGCATTTCACTGCTTTTATTTTCTCCAAACTCCAAACAAAATAAAACATTTAGTCTCTACACATTCTTTGTGAGCTGAGAATCTTCTCAGGAGAATTTATTTCATTTATTGAATACGAGTAAATATGTGACAAAGTAACTGCAGCCTCCGAGAATTACGTCATCTCGCTCTAATATTGACATTTTTATACAAGAATCCAAGACAATATATGATACATTAGAATTTAGCCATGAATATGAAAGTTTAATTTGAGGTGATGTTTGTGCAGTTCTGCTTATTGAGCACTAGAGGGCAGCATGCTCTTAATCTACAGACAGACTGAACCTGACTTTTACAGTTATGGCACAAAACTAAGAATTACATGACTCAAGTTTTTTAAAATTAAAAAGGTTAAATTACTATATTATATTATACTTCAACAACATTGATATTGAAATATTCGTATCCTTTATAATTAAGTTAAACAATCTTCAATGTGGACTAGAGCATCATCTTCTCACATCTGAATCACATAAAGTTTATTTCTTTAGTTTAATACAATAATTTGCTTTAGTGCATAGAAACAAATCATTGAATTGAAATGCAAAAGATAGAGCAAACGCAAAAAACTGTGAGTAAGAGAAGATTAAAATACAACGGCAGAATCATAAGTCAATATATGTCATAATGAAACATATACATTTAAATACATAGAAATATCTGTAATACATCATGAAGAGCAGTGTGACTTAAACCAGAACTTTTCAAAGACCTGTTGAAAAGTCTCTATCAGAGGGAAGTAATCTCTGGTTTGACCAGAGGGGGGCAGACTAACTCAAATTAACAGACACGTACTGAAGCAGATAAATTTGGTCAAAGTGTCTCTACCGTAGAAAGATAGTTAAAAAATGTAAAGGATAAATCATTAAACTATTAAACTAAAGAATTCATATACAACAACAAAATCTACAAAATCCTCAATTTCCATTGGATGTTTTCTTTCATATATAAGCTTATGATATGTGATTCTGTTTTTTGAAGTGGGGACATGAACTCTGGTTTCTACATCACATCAACTTTAATTTAATTCATATTTTTTATTGAAAGCAATAACGCAGCAGCCCTCAACGTTTACTTTCTATACATTTACACTGTGGTATTGATATTTTGTTTATAAAAAGACACATTCATACAGTACATGTACGTGCACTAACACCAGTGTCCTGATGCAGGAGCACTTTTATTCTCATCCAACTCTTAAACGTCAGGTTCAAACATCACGTCAGACCTTCAGTCCCTGAATGAAGCTCAAATTTCCATTTAGATTCAAAAGGCCTCACGGCTCGTACCTGTCTCAACACACACTTTAAAACACACACACACACATGTATGGCCGGTTGTGAAACCTTGTGTTAAGCTGTTTGATATAGAAACATGTGTGGTGATAACTTACCATGACTTAGTATTTGTTCGATTCTGGAGCTGCTCTCTGCTGATGCTCAGATGTGCCGCATGTTTTCTACTAAGCTGCTTGTGTAATGTCACCAAACAGTTTCTGATGTTTGGATCCAGAGAATCAGGAGGCACCAGTGGAAAGGCTCTGGATGAAGTCTCAGCAGGAATCCAGTGCAGCTGAGGGTGAAACACGGAAACAGATGTCGGTCGAATAAACAAAATGTCCCCTTTCACACACGTGTGTAATCTCTACTCGCTCATTTTGACGTTAACATCATCAATATTTAAAGGTGCAGTGTGTAGAATTTAGTGACATCTAGTGGTGAAGGTGCATTTTGCAGCTGAATACCCCTCAACCAGTGGAAAACTTCAGTTGTTTTAAAAACTCAAAAGGTTTAGTTTGTCCTGTCTGGGCTACTGTAACAAACATGGCTGCCTCCGTAGAGAGGTGCCGCTCCTAATGGAAATATAAAGTATGTTTATATAAAGGGTTAATTCTGGGGTAAAGAAAACAACAATTCTTACAATTTAGATGAAACACAATAATGAAAACATCACAAGGATTATTTTATATTTAATATCTGCCAGTAGATTCACTTGTTTGTTATTAGCGCCATCTAGAGGTAGAGTCTCTTTGCAACAGACTCTACGGTCTGGCCCTTGAACCAGGGTTTGGTTTGTCCACTCTGAGCTTCTGTAGAAACACGACGATGCAACTTGGCTCCATGGAAGAGGACCGGCTCCAGATGTAAATATAAAGAAATCATTCTGAAGTAATGAAAACAAAATTCTGAATGTCTACCATCTCCCATTTTTAACATAAATAATCTCAAACCCTCCACACTGGGCCTTAAATGAAATCACTTATTTGCATATTGCTATTTTATTTATTAAGTGTTGTTATTAATGTTCGTGCAGCTGGAGTCAAATGAGGTCATACTCTGAGTTACAATGAGCCAAGATCCACTGTGTTCTGGAGCCTGTGGAGCTTTTTTACTGTAAATCTGTGGAAAGTCACATTTACCTTTTGAACCCCCGCTGTGTTCCTTTCATTCGAGTACTTCACCATAAACCCACACATTCTGGTTTTCAACACATTCTTCTTCATGCATTCAAAAGCGACATCTTCCAAAATGAAAACTTCCTCTAGTGCGAGAACTCAGTTACAGACGTCTGCCGACCTGTGAGAAAAGAGGAAGTGTCGCCATAAAGCAGCAGCTACAAGATGTGTGCTGTAAGTTCCTGTGGCTTCTTGTGTGATTTTTTTATATAAAGGTAATAAATATTGCATGTATTTTTTTTTATTAAATGCTGTGCAGTGGGAGATAAACAGTAAATCGCTCCCTGTGTGAAGTCCTCTTCTCCTGGATGGGATCTGGGGACTGATCACCCATCCCCTCGTCTGCCTGTGGAGCTCCACACTGCACAATGAGCACCAGGATCACATTCTCCAGCTCAGTGATAGAATAATATTCAACGGTTTAAATAATAAATAAATAAAAAGCTTGTAAACTGTTGTAAACAGTGGAATTCGCTCAGTGAAGCAGGAGAGATTTGATGAAACCAAAGGGCCACGCTTCACTCAGCTTTGTTGAGCAGATCTGAGAACAGTCTGAATCTACCTGAGGCTGGTTGGTTTTCAAATATACAGAAGCAGATGTTTCTTCTCTCTCTCTCTCTCCCTCCCTCCCTCCTTCTCTTTTTGTCTTTCTTCCTCTTCTTCTTTTTTATTTTTGAGAAATATTGTTGAGTAATATTTGTTTTTCCATGCGGGGCCACGTCTCAGCCTCCTCGTTTCCACGTCTGCTCCCGTCTCATTTTCTTGTTTTGTTTTGCGTTTGCCTCGGCTCGGCTCGGCTCAGACTCGGCCAGCCGTGCATTCCTCTCCAGAACACTCTGCTTCATCCCTGCTTCCAAACCTTTAAATCACATCAGTGTTACATCACAGCGCACTCAGGCTTCCTGCTGCGGCCGCCATGCCAAGAACATCCCCCCCCCCAGAAGAGTCAGAACCGATATTCTGCATCTTTATATCTGTCGAGAAGAAACTGTTTCTAATGTGCATGAACTAAAATATCTTGGAAAATATATTATTTATTATCACCACACAACATTCTAACAATCGGGACTATAATTCTTATATATTTCCAAATGCATTGTTAATATAGAAGGTGTTTTCAAATTTTTTCATACGTCCTTATTCATTGAGATTCAATTCAGCTTTATTTATATAGCTCCAAATCACAGCATGCATTATCTCCAGGAACCAAATATTCAGATGTGATACAACTATTTCAATTTTTTCATGTTCTGCTAAACAGTGGCTTATTTTAACGAGTGTGTATAGCAGGTATGTAACCAAACCATTATTCAGATATAGTCAGATCTAAATGTACATAAATGTTGATGCACATCCAATGTCCATAAATCTGCTTTGAGATCCAAGAGAGTACAGTTGAGATAATGTAATAATCATAGTCATCATCCACGCTCGAGAAAAAAACTAATGGCTTGTAGCTGCACAACCAAGATGTTAAAAAGTAAAGGCTGCATGAATTTAAGTTTTCATCATTTTTATTATGCATTTGTGTAATTTTTAAACCTAATGACCCCAAACTGAAGCCTGACACAGGAACATGTTGAGTTAAAGTCTAAATCCTCCTTCATTCCATTGCTTCACTTCATGAGTAAACCCTGTTTGTAATAGTTTTCTCACTGAAGTTAGACAATAGCATATTCAGTACAGTATTTCAATTCTATTTTGTATTTTTCTTTATCTACACTGTGTTACTACGTATAGACACTGACCCTTAATACTAAACCATGAATACACTGTGCAGATTTATACAGTAAATCAACACCTGCTCATTGTCGATGCTCCGAGAAGCGAATGCACAACCTGTGTCAGCTGCAGGTTGATGAGTAACCACAACTCACAGATTAACTACACAACTACAGTAAGTCAGTGAGTCAGTCAGTTGGTCAGTTAGTTATAGTTCAGAGACCTACTGTCTGTGATTCTCTTCCCCACCCGTCTCCTCCTTCTCTCATTGCCCCCCCGGAGCTTTTTACAGAAATACACCAGGAGTTCCGGCAAATTACAGAAGCTTTTTGTTTTTTTTGATCAGCAAATCTTCAGACGGAGGCTTCTTCAAAGAAATAACTTCCCACTTCACTTCTTAGGCTGAACAAAAAAAACTCCTGTTAAATGAATGGCTTTTGCTCACAGCTTGTGGCCGCAGCTGGCAGTATTGTTGGCCGCTCTTGTCCCCCCCGGCCGCTGGGACAGACAGACAAGAGGATGAAGGGCGATGGAGGGGGGGGGGTTGACACAACAGGTACACACATGAAACGACCGCAATTATTGTCCTCCCTCCTTCCTCGACACCAGCGTCACAACTGACAAGGTGTTGGCGGATTTATTTAGCTTTTCTCCTCAGTCGGGTTTCCTCGGTTTGACTTTGTCCTTCTGCAGCCGCACAATGAAAAAAAGGCCAAAGCCAAAGGAGGATGCACTTTATTAGGAACATCTGCACACCTGCCTATTTGTGCAGGGTATGAAATCATGCACGTGCATGTCAGGAGCATCAGACTTGGTTGTCGGTGCCAAACAAGCTGGTTTGTGTGTTTCTGGAAACTGCTGATTCGCTGGGATACAAACAACAGCCTGGAGAGTTTATTCAGAATGCAACAAACAGAGAATCCTCCAGTCAGCAGCGGATCTGTGGAGAGAAACCTCCTGTTGAAGAGAGAGGTCAGAGGAGAAGGGTCAGCCTGGTCCGAGCTGACAGAAGAGCTAACTCTGGGAACTCTTCACAACAGAAATCTGAGGCGGGACGCAGATGAATCCTGGTTTAATGAATCCTGGTTTAATGAATCCTGATTTAATGAATCCTGAATTCTTAAATCTGAATTTGTTTTATTCCCAGCATGAATCCATGGTACAGACCTGCCTCGTGTTAACAGTCCAGGCTGGTAGAGGTAGTGTCACGGTGTGGAGAGAACGATTTCTTGGGCCCTTAGCACCAATCAATCATGGTTTTGAATGCCGCAGCCCGACAGAGTCTTGTTGCTGAAGATGCACACGGCCACAGTTTAGCATCTTTTTAATGGCTTCCTCCTGCAGGATAATGCTCCATGTCTCATTTCAAACAGGTCTCATTTCAAATCTGCATCCGATTGGACACCATCAGGGGATCTGCAGCATTTAACCTGCGAGTGCCTCACTGGAGCCGTTGGTTGTGTGTCTGACATCGGCTGTCAGGGTTTTTCACGCCTCCTCCTGATGGACCGATCAGATGCTGTTCCCTGGTGTTGCCCCGAAAACTCAGATGTCAAAGTGCCGGTCGTCAGGAAGGGAAGTCCGTATGCTCCCTATCTGTGGAATAATAACCTCATTGTTCAACGACCCCTCAAAGAAACCACACAGTCCCAGACTTGATGCTGTTTCACAGTGAAGTGTTTATCAACTTCACTGACCTTTCGGCAATTAATCCATTTCACTTTACTAACATTATTAGACATATTCAAACATGTTTTATAATTACAGAGGCAGATTTAAATACATTATATAAATGGTTGACACGTTGCAAATACTTGTTAATGTTAATCCTCATTGTCACTGTTGAATCTCATGATTCTTACTTTATTAAATCCTAAATCTTACTTCTTGGATGTGACTCTGTTTCCTGGTGTGTCACCTCTTGAAATATTAAGTTAAAACAATCATAATCTTGTTGTTACTGGAATGAATCCAAAACCAAATGGTACTGTCATCAAAATATAACTTTATATATTACAATATTTTATTTGCTGCTACTTATTCCACAAAAGTCTTAACTATACTTAATTTGTCAGATTAACTCGTTTCCAGACTGATCACTCAGATCTGCTTTTCATGGATTTAATCTTCTAAATAAAATGAAAATAAAATTGTATTTTTGTCTACAAACATCTGCTCTCTTATCTAAATCACTCAAGATATTTTTCAGTTAAATTCAATAATAACCCTCACATAGAAAACAAGATGTGCACATTTTTTATTTTATTTTCTGAGACGCACAACAACTCACTGTCAATACCCAGATAACCTCTTCAGGGGCGCACAGCTGCGGAACAACATTCCAACACAATCACACTCGTTTGTGGAGCCAGACTTTTTGAAATATTCAGTGTCAAAGCAACACACTAAAATACTCGGAGGTTGCTCAAACCATTTTCCTCCAATAAATTAAGTCTCTACACAACAACAACCCAGAAAACCCTGAATGTGTTTCTCTGTGTGTTGATCGTGTCTGAGCAGAACCATAAAGGATCGGATCAGGCTTCACGAGTCGTTTCGCCTGTGAACACTTTCCTGACACTGCTCAGCATCAACGTACGTGCTGCTCGCCAACGACCTTAATGAACAACACATCCTCGCGACATCAAAACGCAACACAACATGCTTCTCTTTCCAACACAGCCTCTCCTTTTAAAGCGGATAGTTTCTTAGAGGCGGTGAAGTCCTGCTTCATGTCAGCAGCCACACTGAACCCAGCAGCTGTGCACAGCCTGCGAGCGCGGGCCAGGGTTCTTGGCCGTTCCGTTTCCTCTGCGTGACTTTATGATTACTCACGATCTAGTTAAATGGGAGAATCGCAGATGCACATGTTGAAACCTGTTTGTTTGCTGCTCTGGCTCATGAGAACATGTGGACTGACGTTTTTAGTTTGAATTTCACTGAGTCACTTGGAAGAAATGAGCCTTTTCGGTTGATTTGTCACTCGCTAGCAGATTGGACAGTGAGCACTAAAGCTACACGTTAATATGAAATATGTTTAATCTACGGATGTGGGTGTGCGTTCAGGAAATGAACGGGAACGAGTACAGACACATCCTCATTTCCACAAATTGGCATCGTTGACCTTTAACTAATAACGATTTTCGAATGCGATTTCAAATAGAATCTGGTTTGACACGTTGCAGATTGACGACAACAGGCAGACGAGGTTCTGGGTTAGAATGACAACGCCCCACCTCCTCTAATGAAACCAAATTAAAAACCTGCTGTACTGTAGATCCAGATTTATATTTGGATCTGCACCAAATTGCACACTTCAACATCAGTCCTCTAAATATATGTAGACTTCCCTCTGGGAAATTGATGGAAATGTTACTAAACACATAGATAAAGAAAAGTGGTTGGAAGAAAAATCCTGGATCTGCCCCAGAACGTCTTGGCCCTCGTCCCCGTCCTTCTAAGTTTCTTGGAAATCCACTCAGGACTTTTTGCATAATCCTGCAGACAAACAAACAACCCAACGGATGGACGGATGGACGGGGGGGGGGTCTCCTCCTCTCTGGGATAGATGGAGCGGTTTGAAGTTAACCTGGGTTTTTGATGATAAACAAAGCTCCCGGTTTATCCTGAATGATTCCTGCAGAGATATTGGAAAACAAGGAGGAGGAGGAGGAGGAGGAGGGGAGCAGGAGAATGAAAGAGAGAGAGAGATGTGCTGCAGGATTAGATGTGAGGAGCCTCCCTGTGGCTGCCGGCCCTTCTTTTTCCCAGGAACACCGGGAACACTGTAAGGTGATTACTGTTTCATTTGCCACCGCTCCAGTGGTTAAGCACTATGGCCACTAGGGCTTGACTGCCTCCCCTCAACACAATGGGACACAGAGTTCGACTTTTTTAACATCCTTTCCACTTTGCAACAACTAATGAAATAGGGAACTCGCTTTTTTTATTAATAAAAAAGATGAAACATTGAGGATTCGACATGGGAAGGAGAACGGCAGAAAGAAGGAGGCTGGAGGAGCAGGAAGGACGTCAGAGAGGTTCTGGAATTCTTCTCCAAGAACAGCTGGGTTCCTGCATTGTGTTCCTGTGTTTGTGTGTGTGTGTGTGTTGAGGATGGGGGGATGAAGAAATGTGTGATGAAGGGAGGAGAGCTGGTTCTCTACTGTGAATGAAAGGCAGCTGTGGCCTTGCTGTGGGGAGTGGACACAAGGTGATGTCGGTGGCGAGTCAGAGGACAACACACGTTCACACACTGAACCTGCACAGATGTTTGAACTGGACTGATGCTTCACTCAGGAACCTGATGAAGCTGTTATTGGACTTTTAAAAACAAAGAAACACTACGATGCATGTGCAGAAATAAAAAAATTACATGTTATTTTACAGAGAGACTGTTTTAAGTTTACATATTTAATGTGTTCACTTGTTTTGTGTTGCACGTCTTTCAGAACACACCAACACAACTGGTGCTGAGTGTGTGTAAAACTATGTCCGTTGTCGAACCTCTAAACCTTTGCATTTAATCCATTAACATTATTGTCTTAATGCTTTTAATGTATTTTTTTCCCCTACCGGCTCAGAGCCTGTGTAGGTTGTGACAGGACTTTGCACAAATTAAAAATAATCTGGGTAATTAATTGGAGATGATGATGATTAATAAAAGCATCTTAAACCAAACAGGCAAAGCAATTAAATCAAATAATTCTTGATTGACATGTTATTTGAAGAGTAAACTTCACATTGATACAAATAGAAGCTGAAAGGAAGCTGTGAATTCCCCCTTCAGGGATGTGGACTGATGAGGAGGAGCCGGAGTTAGATACTGATTCTGTAGTTTCTTATTTGACACCATAAAAAACTGGGTGAAATGAAATGTTTGATATCTGAGACCGAGACAAGACTTCAATATCCACGATCACAGTCTCTGGCTACAAGTGACGACCAAAGTGCAATTTTAATTTCATTTAATATATATTTTTTGTGCAATATGAGGAGGTGGATATACGTCATTTATCTTTATTTACAGTCTTATATTTGGAATCGTTAAAAAGAGAATTTATTTGAAAACTGGACTGAATCTTATTGAATATTAAACTGATTCATATTCATATAGATCAGACCTACATTTGAAATTTAAACGTTTTCTTTTTCTCCTCCTTTACCATCTCTTTACCTCTTCACCCCCCCGCCCCATGTCTCCATCAGGGTCCTTCCCTCACTCATCACAGTGATGTGAGATTAATTTAACCACACTGACTTCTCACTAAACTCTATCTCCATCTCTCTGGGCTTTTTTCGGTCTCTTTCCAGGATGTCCATGCAATCTCCTCTCAAAGGAGAGAGGCCATTAAGCAGCCTTCAAGAAAGGATGGAGGGAATCAAACCGAGGGCGATTGAACACAGGTAGACAAACAAATTCACACGGTGACACCAAAATAAATTGAGGTGTGTGTGTGTCTGTGTGTGTGTCTGTGTGTAGGTGAAAGCATTTATTTAAATATGCCCTTTTGCTTTTCTCTCTTCGAGTATTTAACACACACCCTGAAGGTAGAATGCTTCTTTTGGGCTTCGGTGGAAATAGCAAGTTATTCAGTGTTCATTAAAGACCTGTTATAAGACGGCATGAAGAACAATCATAATATTAAACACTGTCTCGATGCCTGTAGCATTTAGGCTATTTGTCCTCGTCTTCTATCTGTATGGCTCCTCTCTTTCATCCTGAGACATTGTTATGTTTTTGGGGGGTTTTCAGTTTCGTGTTATGTCCTCGAGTGGTGAATTCTCCACACATGACCCTGCTGTATTCTCACATCGAGCTTCATCAGACAGTTTCCAGAGTTTTTTACAAAGAATAAAAACCAGACTCAGTCATTTGAGTTCTTACATTCAGCTCCTCGGGATGATTTCAGGAGAATAGCCGAGGTTCAGTGCTCGTGTGAAAGCAGCTTTAAGGATTAGAGCTTCTGAAAACCATGAAAAGAGTTGTTTCCCTGCTGTCCAAGAATCATATCATTAATCTAAAATAATCGTCAGGAGAAAGAGATTCCAACATTTGTAAAAGTTCTTGTTTCCCACTGATTCAACACATAGTTTTGGACTTTTACCCATTTTCTTTGCCCACGTATTTTCCCCACAGGCTCCAACAAACGTGCAGGTGGTGGAACGGGATTCCCTGAGGACAGACTCTGTTCGATGTACAATGAAATCCCTCTTGATGTATCTGGTCAGAGTCTGCCTCATCCTCTCTCACTGTACAATGCACCAGGTTTACCTGAGGCGCAGGAGAGAATTGATCTCCTGTCCGAACTGCAGCCGGGGCTCTGCTCCCTCAGATCACTGCTCCTCTGTTGTGATTCCCTCAAACAGGGAGATCAGCTCATGGCGCTCAGGAGTGTAAATGGGTTCAGACTCAGAGATATTAATTATTAATGAGAAAATTACACCGACAGAGTCCATGTGGGGTTTCGAGTTTGTCTGGGTAGTTTTGAGTC
Organism: Pseudopleuronectes americanus; assembly: GCA_038501795.1. NCBI lineage: Eukaryota > Metazoa > Chordata > Actinopteri > Pleuronectiformes > Pleuronectidae > Pseudopleuronectes > Pseudopleuronectes americanus. The sequence continues at coordinate 18,813,681 of CM076728.1, read as the reverse complement.
AGACTCCTTTCTTTTTTTGTGTCCCCATGTGACGACACCAGAATAGATCCAGGTTCTGTTATGGAAATAAAACATTCATATGTAAGAGATCTTATTAAACTACTACAGCTGTGATGGGCTCAGATCCCTTTTTCCTCTTACAATTACCTTTATAGGTTAATTTAGTAAATAAAGATTTTTCGAGGAGATTTGTAAACAGTTTTTCCACTGTTACAAAAGTCCAGAGAAAAACATGGTGCTCGTAGAAGAAAAAGGTTTTTCTTCTTCATGTCTCCTCTGAAGCTTTTTGTCTGTTTGTTTATTTTTCTTATTTTGTTGTTTTGTTCTGAACTCACGTTTAAAGCAGGAATCAATCATCAGGTAAATGTCTTTTCCTCAAAAATAAAACAACAATTTGTCAGCTTGTTATCTGAGATTGTGTGAATAAAACAGGGATAGTAAAAACACACATTCAGTATGAGGTAATAAATAAATAAAGTTGCAATATTAATGCAAGGAAATCTAAAAATCGGAAATAATATATACATTGTTAACTGAATATATGCAGTGTAACAGTATTGCACTTATAGAAATTGAAACGTCTCCAACAAAGAGATGATGTTTTTACTTGTGTGTCTGCAGCTCTACACAAAAACTGCAGATAAATTTACACCAAAATTGTTGGAAAGATGCAGGAAGAGTTCCAGGTTTTGTCATTTGGACCTTTTCACCACTTTTCCACAGAATAATCTCTAGATTCTAGAAATCAAGCTCCTTAAGATGACTGATATGTGTGAGTGTGCAGAATTGTTTGAGGCTTGATTGAGTTTAAAAAGACTGTTGAGTGCTTTTCTAATTGAAAGGATAAAGTCAATTGTTCCAGTTTGGTTGTGTTTGGTTTTGATCTGCTCATGTTTCACAGTTTTGTTTAAATGCTCCTCCACACGACAGTTGCAATAAACACCGACACCGAACGTCCATCATGTGTTGCTGCGATGTCAAACACGGATATACGGCTGATTTAACAATGTATAATGTCGTCTCATAGCTTATTCACTTCATCTATCTTGTGGTGGTACACATTCATCAGACAGACCAACTTTTATTTGGTAGAAAGCACACGTTAAATCTACATTTAAATGATTATAATGTAGAGAGTCTGTGTAAATCAGGGTTTTGACTGTCATTGGGCTTTAAAAGCAGACGGAGGCAGCTGTATTGTTCTAAAAAGCCGATGATAACTAACTGACAGTTTGTGCAGAGAAAAAAAAAGGAAATAATCAATTTATTCATTTGTTTCTCCCTGAACTTAATGTTTTAAAATCATGGGAAAACACTTCTATCCATTATCTAGGAGACACTAAAACTCCTAAAGTGCTTCTTAAGGCTGCCTGGCCCAGCCCAGCTATAATTCAGCTGCAGAGAAACTTTCTAATCCACGAGTGACTGTGAACAAAGACTTGTGTGTAATAGAACAGACATTAACACATGTAGAAACAGTATTTGTGGGTGTGTAGCTGTGTTCTATATACCAGGTAACAATCAGCCGGTGTATCCAGCGACTAACAGCGAGAGTTGTAAATGTCTTTATTGCCCGTGTGAGGTGAGAAGTGCACGGCGTTATCTAAATAATGATGATTTAGTCTATTTTCAACTTTTTAAAAAAACAGCCCAAATCCTCGGTGTGGTAACGGCCGGTAATCGCCCTGTTAGCAGATGATTGCAGAGTCGTAGGTCAAAGTACTCTTCACCTGAAGCTGACCACACAAACCCCCGTTTGTCGGCCTGCCATTCTTTTGGCAGAGGAGTATTGATCCGGGGGATTCTCTTAAGCGCTGTAGTTTGTCCTCTGAGGGTGGAGCTGAAGGCTTCAGAATGGAGAAGTAAACAGGCACTTGGTAAATAAAACACCTAGGTCAATATAGCCATTTTACCCATTAACCTGAGGCAGGTTGGGCCATTCGGAGGAGGTAACACATAGTGTGTGTGGAAGAGGAAGAACCTGTAACTTGGTAAACACAGAGAGTTTGGTCATTCAGGGGTCACAGAATTCTAAATAAACCAGCTTTGAATGTGTTAATAGACGGTTTGGGTTGTTGTTTGGATTCTAAATCAGATAAACTACATTTGTCTAATTGTTTTCTGTCTTTTAACATAGTTTTTAGAAGTTATATTTATCTTCTTTGTTTCAAGCTTCACACGTCATGTAAGTTTCATTTGCATTTCTGTGTTTTCGCAGCTTAGAATCCAACTCAGCTCTTTAAACTGTGTGAGTGTTGGTTTCACCCACGAGCACATGGCGAGCAAAAACTACTTCCCGACCAAATCCAGAAAAGGTCAGAGGTGAGGGTCGGGGGTCGGGGAGGTGTGGCCTCGGTGCCGGAGACGCCCCCAGGTTTACACAAGTGTAAAAAGAATCCATTCAGTCTGGCTGCATGGGCAGAGTTTCACAAAGGTCCACTGTGTGGGGCCTATACTCCCCCAACACACACACACGCACACACATACACACACACACACACACACACCTCCTCGATGCACAGTGCCTACAGGACACAGACAATAGGAGGGGTTTCTGGTTTGCCTGTTCCACTAAGTTTTTTGTTTGTACTTTCACCGACGTGGATCAACAAATTCCTTCTCTTTTCCCCAGTCTTTTTTAATCCTAACCTTCATTCACGTATCGCTGTCCGAAGTGATCAACTCAACACTGTGCAGGAGAATAGAGGAATGAATATCCATGAAAGAAGACATCAACTCGGGGGAAATGGTTTTAAATGATGCATGAAACAAACGGATAAAGAAAAACGTCAGACAATGCAAATAATGCCAAAGCTCATTGTTGAAAAAAGAAAATAATCTGAAAAACACACAAAAGGGTTTTAAGAGGTGTCAGATTACTGGTGCGTCAGCTTTCACCTCCAGGCCGCTGCGTTTACTACTGAATATCTGGATCTTTAAAAAACGGGTCACACGCTGTTTTGTTTTGATTTAACGGATCATTCGTTTCCTTAAACTGCTGCAAAGGCCAAAACAAGTAGAAACTTCAGGGGGACTACTTTCAGAGGCGAATGAATATAGATTCAGAGCTTTACTGTCTAGGAGGTCTGAGGCAGAGAGGAACAACACATGTGGTCAGTAGTTTGATTTTCCAGATCTTAATACACTAACTAGTTTCAGGATTTAAGTATATTTTTGATCCGATCACATCCTGAACACTCTCTGGATAAAAAGGGATTAATTAGTATATAAAGTTAGCAGCTCACCATTTTTCATTTCTCCTAATTGTGCATATTAAATTTTTGCTTTTAAACTTTCACTTGAAATGTGGAATTCACACTCATGTCTCTTTAGAGCTGATCCCCTGCAGCCCTCCTCTGTGACTCATTTCTAACCTCGGCTACAAACTGAAAACTTCCCCGGCAGCCCGTCGTTCATCTAACTCTTGGTATTATTTTAAAGTGCAGCGATGATCTGGTTTTTTTATAATTTAGCCCTCATCTTCCTTTCCCCCAGTAAAACGGTGGATTATTGCCAGATTAAGGGAGTGCCTTTTTCTTTATCCCCGGGTAAGCCTGCACAGCACGCGGCTCAAAGGTAATGAAGCACTCTGTGATCCGTGCCCGGATGAATCCCAAAATTCCCAGAGCACCACTGTAGTTTATAGGAAATGAGATTTTGCTGTGAGAGCTCCCGTCGAACCTGTGCTTTCCATTTTGAGCGGAGCCATAAACTGTGTGAGCATGAAGAACCCGACCTGTTGCTGTTAGAGAGAGAAGAATAAACAGGAAGACAGGATTTTTTAATTGCTCTAATCTTTGCCAGTGAATCAGGCTTTAATTCTCTTTTGTTTAAAAAAGTAGGAAAACAGAAGTAAAACTAAATCCAGACTCATTTTAAAACATTCCTTTATGTGGATTGATTATTATTATCCTCAAGTTAACCTGAAAACAATATCATCTGGTGATTAAATGACACTTAATGATTCCAGATGAGAGGGAAATGATAGCTACATAAAAATATAACTAATACATTATTCATGATTGTAAAAGATAAGCAATAATTAGCCCTTCCAAAATATTAGATACTTTTCAAATGATGCTAATTAATAAAGTAACAGACTTTCAAATACAGACATATCTAATGATATAAGCATTTCAGATGTTTTTAAATGTTTAATTCATTCCTAATGAGTCACAACATTCCTCTTCTTCATGGCTCGAACTTTTACTTAAATTATTAAACCGAAGATACTCGAGCTACAAACAGTCACATAAGAAAATAGATGATGTCAGTGCAAAACCCTATATCCATGTTTTCCTACTTCGAAGCACCAAGCACTAGCTTTACCTCCCAAGACAAATCTTAACAGGAAAATGTCTAATTTCATCAAAATGATACGACTCTTCTGATTTAGAATAATGGAATTCACGAGCTGAACATATGTGAAATACTGCAATACAACTGCGAGAGAAGTTCCATGAGCAGAAGCAATAATTTCCACAATCGTTGCAGAGGAATTCTTTAAAGTCTCAAAGCAAACGATCGATCTGCGTCTCCTCAGAGTCACTGACTGTCTCGTGGTTGGTTCTACACATGAGAGGAACCCTGGAGAAAAGATAGCTGCTGGAAAGAGGAGGATGAAGAACTCACAGTAAGAATCACTCCAGAAATCAGAATAAAGAATGTGTCTGTCCGCTGTGACTGAGAGGAGCTTTGTTGTGGCCCTGCAGACTTTCAAGTCCCTGAACTGTGCAGCGTCACGTCCGACATGTAGTTTACATCAGTCAGTCCGATGAAGACCTTGGTGCTTCTTGAACACAATGAAGATCCTTGCAGAGTAGGTTCTATTCCTTACCTACGAGACACTTGTGGTCATTTATTGATATTAATGTGTAGTGTTTTAACGTTGGCACACCAGGAACCAGCGTGTAGAGGTTCTGTCAGATCGCTGCTGATGGATGGCACACGTTGAGTGATCTGTTGCAGACGCCCGGGCGACCCCTGCCTCCCTCTGACCTGCCCATCGCTTCCATGTTATCAGCCCCAGTCAGCGGAGTGTTGATGTGAGCCCGAGGCCACAGAGGTGACTTTTCATCATCCTGCGTGATGAGGAACATCTCGTCGGGGTTTGGTCCTGTGTTGCAAACTGCTCCTCTTGCACCGTGTGCCCGAGCTACTCCTCTTAAGATAGAGAACTTAGAAATCTGCAGTCTGGGGTGTATTTTGTAGAGAAAGCTCTGATCTCCAGCAGCAGAAATGTCTCCGCAAATGAAAACGTATAAATCAATTTACCCAACATTATGCTGGCATTCTCCTCGTCCCTCTTAATGCCGGACAATTTGTACTCCAGGAAAGTAAAAAGCACTTAAAGGCAACATAACGCCAGAAATAAAACGGAGTGAAATTAAAGCATCGGGCAAAGAAAAATTGCCTGAAGCCGGTGATCATCATTAAGGCAAAACATGAATCGAGTTCTAAAGTATGCTTTTAGAAAGAAAGGACTGAGATCTGCAGGCTGAACAGTTATGAGGTGCACCCTCCACTACAGTTGTGGTTACTGGTCAACAGAAGAAAACCAGTGGAGAAAAACCATCAGATTGAAATAAACTCACACAACTGAACCCAGAGGATGTGATTTTATTATGAAATACGAAAATATCTTCCACTTGTTCCCAAAAACAGCCTTTTTTCATTTCATGGTTTCTCTCCAAATTACTAAAAACTCTAAACCCTGAAAGATTACACCTCATGCTCGAAAATACTTGAAATACACAATTCCCTTATATGTTCTCTTTTAAATAAAGTACACACTTTGAACGCACTGCAGCCTCGAGGCCAAAAGATGTTTTCACAGATGTTAGTTGCATGTTATCAGAATGAAATCAGGCTTCGGAAGTTACAGTAAACGTGTCTACACATGATTTTCTAGCTGTTATCACTTTATATGACGACTGTTATATCCACTTCATGGTCGTGTACGTGGGACCAGTTCCCTAAGAAACTCCACTGGTTCATCACATGACATCACTACGTCACTGGGATTTCTTATGTGGATGCTTCACTCCAGATTCAACACTGACAGGAATGGTGATTTAACAACATGTTCTTGGATGAAATACTACGATTCTCTTCTTCTCTACTAAACAGTTGGCGTTAGATAATCCTTTACTTCTCACTTCAGGATTTTACAGTTCTTTAAAGGTCAAGTGCCATTATTATACATAATGATTAAAAGCATGAAATGAGAACTTGTTGATTCAAGGAGAAAAGAAGCAAAACAGGACGTAGGAGTTTATAAAACAATAAGACAATGACATGTATTTAAGAAACTGTAATTGAGTGTGAAATGATTTTTGTGGCCTATAATCTGCAAATGCCGGGTTTTTGTATTATTTTGATTATTTTTTAAATATTCAAAACATCTCCTATTCTTTATGATTTTAGGCGATTGAAGTGATTTATTATTTATTAGTTTTTTTAAAGTCATCTTCTTGTTGAGAGGCTGACATTCCCTCTCGTTGCCTGTATTGTTGTCTGGCTGAGAGGAAGGAGAAGACGTGTTGAGAAACTTCTTCTGTTAATTGTTGAAAATAAAAGTAAAGAATTAGCGAAGAATAAAGCTTTCGACAATCCTTTACTTGTCACTTCATGATTTGTGCAGGTCTTTAAAGTTCTGTCGGCAGATTAAAAAAAAATAATTACAAAAGCAGAGGTAGTAGTTTGAAAATGAGAACTTGTTGATTCAAGGAGAAAAGAAACGTAACACAGGGCTTAAACAAAAAAGTGATTAAACTGTCATTTAGTGGGAAATGATTATAATCTGCATCCATTAGGATTTTGCAGGACTGTTTTTTGGGGAATATTCAAAACATAAATTAGTTATTTATGTGTTCATTTGAAAAAGGAACCCTTCAGTATAACTTTTGTCATGGACTAACATTTGCACTCATATCTGTGCTTCCAATTAAACACGTTGACTAAATTGACAATGGGTTTTGATATTGGGGAGCTTTCTCCTACTTCACTCAATACCTTCAAAATATGGTTCGAGCCCCTGCATGGATGGAGTTTTTGGGAATAACATGTACATTCAAACAGCTGGATGGATGAAGGGATGGAGGGATGGACGGGTGGATGGATGGATGGATGAGGGGGGGCTCACCTTTCCCCCGCCACCACCGCCGCCTGCTCAGCAGCCGCCTGACACGAGACAGCCCCCTAGGTGTCTCACTTTCTCAGCGTTCGCCCGGACTGACTGGGAGCGCAGCGCCGGCTGCTCGTCTGGCTGACTGACTGGCTGCGTTGACGTCAGCGCCGCCGCCGCGATGATTTGCTAAGGCGAGAGAAGAAAGGAGTTAGTGCGCGTTGAGAGAGAGAGAGCGGGTCCTGCGAACTGAGCTGACTCTGCTGCTGGAGACCCCCGATCCCCCGCGCACACACACACACTCTCTCTGCACGCAGGCAGGCAGGCGCGCAACTTGGAGGGTGAGTACCGCACCGGGGGCTGGAGCGGAGCCGCGGTTCCCCACCTCTCTCTCCCCCGGCGACAAGTGCCCCGAGCCGCCGCCGACACCGCTCTGCATGCGTGTGCCACTGGTTTCTCTGCGCACTTTCATTCACCATATGGATGTTTGGATGCGTGTCTGCAGCGCTGGAGTGTGTGAGTGTGTGTCTGTGTGTGTTTGTCTGTGTGTTCTCTCAACCCTCCGTCTCGCTTGTCCTCGTTCAACCTCGCGTTGCTGAAGTTACAGCAGCGAACGCGACTTTTGGCACAAGGCAAGTTGGACCCGCGCGGCGCAGCGCTCCGTGGGAACAAGTGTCCACCTGGGCGCCGCTGCAAGGTGGCGAACTTTGCATTTACGCACGGTCGCGTATTGTGGAGATGTTAAGGTTGACGCAACCCCCCCCCACCCCTCTCTCCTCTCTCTCTCTCTCTCTCTCTCTCTCGGTGTGGTGTTAGTATGCCGGAGACAGCAGCCAGAGGACGTGAGGAGGTCTGGGCTCTTGCACCGGGAGCCAGACGACACATGACGCCTCGCTCCGTGTGACTCCGCCGCTCGCTCGTTTGTTTTTTTTTGATGGAAATTACGCATTTTCCTTTGTAGACAGCAGCCGGCGCGTCCTTGTGTCTCCAGACGCACCAGTGTGTGGCTCATTTAGCCGTGATGACATCACGGTGAGGACCGGGAGACATTGGTCCCCCCCCCACCGCCTGCACGCGAGAAAACAAACCCGAATCCCGTCACTGTACAGTCACACGCACGGAGACTGACTGATTTATTGATTGATTGATTGGTTGGTTGACTGACAGGGACCTGGAGGTTGAGATCGGACGCCAATAATCGTCCCGGGGGTCGCGTGCGCAGCAGCAAATTGTGAGGTGGGAAACGGCAAATTGATTTGTTATCGACACTGTGTGTGATCCTCCTCCACCACCCTCCTCCACCTTTTCACTTTCTTCTATGTCTCCCCTGTGTCTCCTCCGCGGAGCTCCACGCGTGATTGTGCGCGGCCACGATTCGCCTCAAACAAAGTCCACCTGTGCGTTCCTCCGATTGAAGCGTGGACACTTTTATTTTATTTGCGTGAGTGTGTGTCTCCGGGTTGTGCCATTGTGTGTGCGTGTGTGTCTGTGTGTGTTGCTCTCCCCGCACCCGCGTGTTGTCAGTGCGGCTCGTGGTGTGGAATATTGAACGCTGGTTCTTCTTGTTGTGGCTGCGTGGTCTCCGAGGCGCGCGGCGGCGGCAGACTACCCGTGATCGGATTGATTCCGCCGCCTCTCCGTGCAGTCGGTCCCTAACGTGGTTATTGTCCGCGGTTCTGCATTGTCCTCCGGGGAGAGCACCGGTCCCGGCTTAATGTACTTAATGTGTTTTTTTTTGTTGCATAATGCATAACGCTGTGTATAATTTGTCTGGTGCGTCTGGCCAATATTTAACGCTGTCTAGACGCACGCACACATGCAGCTCCATGTGCCTTTTTTTTATCTATTTATTATTTATGATTAAGTCCCCCTCAACCCACGGACGTGCAACTTTGCATCGTGTCCCGGTGGAACCTGCAGAGCGCAACAAGCATCGATCATTGACGGGGCCGTAAATCGCAGCTATATATATATATATATATATATATATGTATTGGCTCACCTGTAATAAAGATAGTGTCTGGAGGAGGTGGCGGGTTCTGTGACCTCTGTGTGGACTGAGAGGCTGAATGAGAACCCGCCGGGGGTTTCATCATTACCTTTCACATATCGATCTAGTCAATGTGCCCCCCCCTCCTAGAAAAAGACAAACTGTCCAGTGACCCAACAGGGTTATTTATTCTCCATGACCCTTAACGCCAATAACAGCCGATTTACACGGAATTCTCTGGTTGGAACTTGTAGATTATAATTTTTTAAGTAAAACCTCTTGTTGCAGAGCTCCTACCCCCCCCCCTCTCTCTCTCTCTCTCTGTGTGCCTTTGTTGAAGAAGGAAAAATAAATGTTCAGAAACTTCTCCTGTTGATTTTTCTGAACAGCAAACAAAGCTTTTATTTGACAAAGAGTTTTTCTCAAATGATTATGAAAGAAATTCCCTAACAGAATAAAAGCACAGACTCACAATAGACTGGACACACAACTGGCCGTCAATGATCTCAATCCAGAATGTGGGTCAATGGAGGCACTTGGCTTTTAGTCATTCATTCATGCAACTCTAATACGTGCACTGCAAAGACGTGGCTATTAGGATTTATTTTTTGTAATCCACAATATCAGGTGGACAAACACCTTTTCCAGCCAAAGCCGAGTGTGTGTCAACAACACGAGTCACAGAGATGATTGTTCCCCTTTTCAAAAAAATCCACATTAAACCAATTAAATGTGAGCCTTTGTTATTCCAGCGCAGGTCAGAGTGTGGTGCACCGGAGCAACACGTCGAATAATCAAGTTAACAACTGTCACAGAGACAAATCATCCGGGATTTTGGACACTGGTGACTGTGAGCAGAGCCTGTGTGTGTGTGTGTGTGTGTGTGTGTTGCTTTTGCCTCATCCTGCTTTTTCCTTTCCACCCATTTCTGGCCGCTGCTCCCTGCTCTCTCTCTCTCTCCCCCCCCACCCCCCTGTCTGTGTGATGGGAATACTGAGTAAGATGCTATTTAATTTCAGAACAGGCTGCTGACGGTCTTTGTGAGCCGAGGCAGCACTGGAAAAAGAAAACAGATCCCACAATTCCCACTTGTTTAACTGGTGTACGTCCCCACTCGTCGGATAACCGAATGAAGACGTCTCTTTAACGTGGCATGTGTTGGACTGATTGGTATGCATGGATGAGCCTGTTGGACAGCTCACTCAGAAATATACAGTCAATACTATTCACAGATTTTTTAAGAACAATGCGTTCGGCGTCTCCCTGCAGGATGTGTCCAATTTGCAACTCCACTGATTTCACATTTTTCCATTTAGAAAAAACTGTGAATTTATTGACAAATTAATTCAATTTCCATTGTCAACATTTAATTGTCAAATGTTCTTTTGTCAAAGACGACGGAGAATAATTAGAATTAAATTAGTTTATTACATTTTTGACCCCCCCCCCTCCAATAAAACAGGAGAGCAGTTGTTGGATTTTAAAGCTTTTAAGAGGTTTAGTGTGAAAAAAACTTTGCTGATTTTCTTCTTCATTCTGTCTCCACTCAGGTTTCATCTTGTTTACGAAGATAGTTAAAAACACTGCGGAGCGGGGGAAGGCGAGCCCCATGAGTCGGCCTCGTGGCTTGCATCGACAAAATGGATTTAACTAAGATGGGTGTGATCCAGCTCCAGAACCCCAACCACCCCACCGCCCTGCTGCAGAAGGCCAACCAGATGCGTCTGGCCGGGACCCTGTGTGACGTGGTCATCATGGTGGACACTCAGGAGTTCCACGCCCACCGGACCGTGCTCGCCTGCACCAGCAAAATGTTCGAGATCCTCTTCCACCGCAACAGCCAGCATTACACCCTGGACTTTCTCTCACCAAAGACTTTTCAGCAGATTCTGGAGTATGCTTACACTGCCACGCTACAGGCCAAGGTGGAGGACCTGGACGACCTCCTGTATGCAGCCGAGATCCTGGAGATCGAGTACTTGGAGGAGCAATGTCTGAAGATCCTGGAGACCATCCAGTCCTCGGACGAGAACGACGTGGCCAATGACGGAAGCACGGAGGAGGACGAAGAGCGCAAAGGCCACAACGGAGCCAAGAACTCTAAACAACATTCCATGGTGAGTCCCTATCTGACCGCTTCCCAGCAAGCCTCCCTGTCCGGGATGGTGGACCAGAGTCCCTCGGTGTCCACCTCCTTCAGCGTCTCCAGCCTGAGTCCCACCAAAGCTGCTGTGGACAGCCTGATGAGCATCGGCCAGTCTCTGCTCCAGCAGGGCTTCTCTGCCGAGCAAATCGTCCACGCCAACGCCCACCACCTGATGACCGAGATCAAGACGGAGATGATGCAAGTGGACATGGGGGGCAACGGCCACGACAGCCCCCAGAACATGGAGTCCAGCGCCTCCAGCAACGGAGAGCGAGGCGGCGAGGACAGGAACCGAGACGGGCCCGGCACACCGACCAGGAGCAGCGTCATCACCAGCGCCCGCGAGCTGCACTACGTCCGCGACGACGGCATGGGCGACCACCACGCCGAAGTCAGCCAGATGGGGCTGGAGGCGATGGCTGGGATGACGGAGAAACACCTGGCCTCGCTGTACGCCCTACCCGGCAATCACAAATCCGACGGCATCATGTCCATGCCGGTGTCCATGGCCTCCGCTCTCCCCATGTCCCCGGCCCTGGCCATGTCTATGGACTTCAGCGCCTACGGGGCCCTGCTGCCTCAGAGCTTCATCCAGAGGGAGTTCTTCAGCAAGCTCGGGGAGCTGGCGGTGGGCCTGAAACCAGACGGCAGGAACCAGCACGAGCGCTGCAATGTTTGCGGTGCAGAGCTGCCAGACAACGAGTCCGTGGAGCAGCACAGGTAAGACCGAGTTCTCTACTTACTCATTGTCTTGGCCTTGAAATGTACGATGCTTTTGAGCATATTTATTTTTTCGGTGATTCAATTCTAGTGGTTGATTTTAGATTTCTTAGACGTGGTTTTGTTTATGTGAAACTGAAACGTAAAGTCCTATTTATCAGGATTGTTGTGGGGAACAGTGACTCGGTTTTAAACCTTTCTCAGTTGTAAGTCACCAGTTTGTGCCTTTTGACTATTTGAATGTCTGCCTCATGGAAAACAGATGAATTAAGATTTTTCTGAATCTCTGTGATTTGACTAAGTGACATAAACTTAAATTCTGTTTCCTGAGATCCTCCCCTTCAATAAAGCACAAGCCCAGGAAACACAGTCTAAGCCATTAACTCACACCTTACAAATTGTGGGTGGCAGCTATAACACACTTACCAAAAGTGATACCCCCTTATCCCGGACCCGCTCTCCTCCCCCTTCTCATAACTGCTCACGGGGGGGGGGCGGCCCTTATTAGCCTGATAATTGGAGTAAGCGGTCAGCCCAGGATATGAGCGCTGAACCTGGGCTCAGGGACGAGGGACAAGGGGAGTGGTGGTAAACCAGCACAGTGCTACTTCAATCAGGCAATAGGAGTAGATCTCAAGGCCTGGAAACTTCAGTCTGAACACTGGAACTGACCTGGAGACTCTTTCCAACCCTCCCTCAAAACCTGGTGTCATAGGTCAGCACCAGACTTTTCATTATCAGTCTTGTGGAATGTACTTGCATCACTTCTTTGTGAGGGGTTTTGCACCGTCACAGTTCTTTTATTTATTTTTTAAACCCAGAGGCCTTGTTCTTACCTTGAGAGCCACCTTCTCACCTTGCAGTGTTTGTTTTAAATCAAACGGAATGCACTGTGGTTAAAGTTCACATGAGGATTTGAACCCGATCACCCATCCCCTTGTGCCCCAGCCGGTATCTTGGTATGCACGGCCCAAGCTTCTCCGCGTCTAAATCTGATTTGGTCTCGTCTCATAAAAAAAACACTGAATATTGCAGGATGGCTTTTACCCACGAAGAGAGGTGGTCCTTTGTTTGCAGTTTTGTCAAGTAATCTTATTGTGCAGTGATTTTGTTTTTTATTCGGATGGTCAGTTATGTCAGTCAGTTGCTTTGCGGTTTCGTGGTGTTGACACAAAGAGCGCTCGATATCGATCAGAGCTCATTATTCACGGGGTCCGACATTATTAATCGTTGTTTGAATTACCCGAGCTGCGTTCAACAGCTTCCAAATGCTCTGCAGCTCCTGTGAGTGATGCAGTGATGTGGCGTCGCCGTGCTAAAAGGACAGGCTACACACTCGTCTCTGTCTGGAGAAGAAGAAGAAGAAGAAGAAAAAAAAGAGTCTGGCGTGTGAAATGGTTGCCTGCGTTTCAAGAGGAATTTCATCAATTCGCTCAAGCTGGGAAATCTTGTATCAAAGGAGATTTCCAAACTGTTTCATGCATTGATCTCGCCCGCCTCGCCCCCCATAGCATACTAATGGGTTAATTCAGACTGGTTGATACACCGACACGACACTGTTTAATATTGTACGTGCTGTCCTGAAAGCCTCCTGAAGTGGGGAAATCAAACATTGCATCATCCCGCCGCTGCTCTGCCTGCTCTGCTCTGCCATCCGCACATGAAAGCTCTGCTGCGCCTCCCTGAGATGCTTGATAATTCAGACGCTCCTCGTGTCCTCACAAATTCCAGTGCAGGTCATTTGATGGCAAATCAAGTCCGTGCTCTCTCTCTCTCCTTTTCGGGTGTCTGGCCTGTCAAGGTGCTGCTTCTTCTGATGTGAATACAAGATGTTTTATTCCCGACGAGCGGAGTCGTGTTCCCTCTGACTAATTACACGTCATTTCCCCAACCGCCTCCGTGTCAGGGTCACACACTGCCCCGGCAACAAACACACACACATAGAAGTTGTGCAGAGGTCACGTGGTGCAAGCAGGTCAAGTCAAACACGAGCGTAATTGTTTCCAGATGTGGCGCAGGTCACTGGTGTGAGGTGTCTGTGTGTCTCTGTTGAAGTGAGTGCACCCCGAAAGTACCCACTTCCTGTATAAATTGAGTCTTTGCTCCCTTTCATTCCTCCGTGCCCTGGATTATATCAATAAAAAAAACACCCACGCAGACTGACTCCTTTGTGTTCGGGCTCCACAAGTGGTCTGCGAGGTGGCTCCCACGGGACACCAGCAACATGTGCTGATAAGATGTGGAAAAAACCTTGAAGTAAAGGGCTTAATGCCCTAATTTAATTCATTGAATTGTACATTTTTTAATCAGATCGCCTCTTAATCGAATCTAATTTACTTGTAGGGCTGCTTTCATGTATTTAGACAACAGTTAAAATTTAAAAGAGGTGTTGATTTGGGACCTGTGGCTGTGTATAGGTGCTGAAAGTGATGGATTTCAAATGATGCACAACAGCCTTATTTCGGAGTAACCTTCCAGAGAAATGTATAAAACTAAATAAGGGCCACACTTCATCGGGGGGCCTGAGGGTCAGTTTACTGAATCTAAGCAATCCCCGTCGTCTGACCACAACAACCTCTCCCCTGCGTCTCTCCTCCAGCAGTCCACACCAACACATCCCCACCATTGACAAGCCAGGGATTTATTTCTTAGAGGAAGCCCGGGGGTCGAGTGCGCCTGAGCGTCGGGGGGGGGATTACAGCAATATTTTAGTAACCCTTGCACTGAGAAAATAATCAACACAGGAAAAGTCCTGAGTGATTATTCGGAAAAAATAAATGCATGATGCAGGGGGGGGCTAATTCTGCAGAGGCCGAGGAGCAGGGTAGAGGGGAAAAAAGGAAAAAAGCCGGCCCTTCCACTGCTTGGTATTCCAAACACAGCATCCAATTCACGGGAACTAGCCTTGGGTTTATCTCTTTCACTTAATCGTCCATTCTCATGCAAATGACTGACCCTCGCTGTAATGTACATCACATAAGTGAAAAAAGAGCCTATTTTAAAAGGAGGGCTTTTCCAACATATAGCCGTTAAACATTACTGAAAAACCATCAATGCTTTAACTCTGTCTTTTCATAGCTCGGGGATAAAAAAGGAGTTTTTCTTCTGAGGGGACAGAGAAGGTGTGGGGGGGGGGAGGGGGGCGTGCATGATTGAGACAAGTCAAAGCATCACTGCCTCTCTGCTCCTGCTCCTGTTATTCTTATTATTGATTAAAGTATTGGGGTAAGCAGGGGGAGAGTGTGAGCGGGGGGGGGGAATAATCACCCCTGCATTAACCCCAGCACGCGCACACACTCCTGTGTTCATTACTTCTCACACACATTCCCCTCTTCATCAGCAGCAGCAGCAGCAGCCGGCGTTTGCTCTTCCATTTCCTCTCCCTTTGTGGCAGAGGGGGGGACGGGGGGGGGGACGGACGGAGGGTGCTCCAATACCCCGGGCCCCAGGTGTTTAAACAGCGGGGCCCAAAGGCTCTTATCTGTGCATATCAGAGGGGGACAGATAACCCTTGGCACTCCTCCTCAGTAAACCAAGAGCAGATCGAAGCCCAGATAGCGGCCCATAGCGTTTGTTGCAGGTGATAACGATGTATGCACACGCACACACACACACACACACCACACACACACACACAAACGCACACACACCTTGCACATCGCAGTGAGACCCGTGGAAGGCGTTCGAGGTTGATTTCCCTCCACCCGGACACTTGTGTGCTTTGGCCGCTATCAACCATTAACCAGCGTTTTCTTACTATACGTTCACGCCGTGAGCAGCAGGGTGGTTGGGTTCAGGGGAGCGTGCAGCACGAGGGCGGCTGGCTGGACAGTAAAGAAACGAGGATGCTTCAGTGGTTCTGTTATCATCAGACCCCGGTGGTGTCCTACAGTGAGACACTCGTCTGGAGCAACACAAGCCACGTGAAGACAGAGTCCTACGATGGAATAGCAGCAACTTTTCAATATTTCAGAGATCAGGCACTGTGCATTTTCTTCCAAAATCTATCAGCGTGCATCTCATTTGGAGACTGCATTTACATTTCCAGTGTGCATGTGTAGCAGCAGGCATCCATGTACACCCACCTAATGCAGAATGTGCAACAAGTACATGTGCACGTCTCCCTTATCAGATAACTGAGGTGGTTTCCTCCGCTCAACTCAAAGGAAGTGAAAAGGGGAGAATATTTCTGGCTGCTTGTAGAAGTGATGCACACTTGTTGTCAGATATCATATTTCTATCAACTCTGGCCCTAAAATAAAAATGACTCAATATAGTAAAACCAAACCAGCAGCGAGCTTCTGAGCCCAACCTGCTAAACTGCCAGCATTTCCCTGCAGTTTCCTGAAAGCAGCCCAGCAACAAAAGCTTCTATTACATGGCAGTGGATTACCCTCTATTTGAAATCACTCAGTGAGCTAAGTCCTCCCGACTTGCACTCAGAGGTACAGTACATGTTGGTGTAATAATCCAATAGCACAAAAAAGCCTCACTCAACAAAAAATAGAAAAAAGAAAGAAACCCTCTCCAAGTAAAACTCAGATCCACAGACAGAGAGGGCTTATTCAAGTCTGTCTGCCACCTCGTCTTCCTCTTCATCCTCACACAGGTGCCTCTTCCTCTGCCCTTTTATTGGAGGTGCAGGGTTTTGTTTA
This sequence comes from Pseudopleuronectes americanus, assembly GCA_038501795.1. Classification (NCBI taxonomy): domain Eukaryota; kingdom Metazoa; phylum Chordata; class Actinopteri; order Pleuronectiformes; family Pleuronectidae; genus Pseudopleuronectes; species Pseudopleuronectes americanus. Next base: position 18,797,044 of record CM076728.1, on the reverse strand, counting down.
TGCCCCCGAGGAACCAAAGCTTTGACCGGGGGGGCCCAACGGTGATGGCTGCGGCCGAGGCAGCTGCTGGCTGAAGCCCAATTATAGACAGGGCTTTAAAAGGCTCCGGTTGAATCGTAAAGATTTACACCGCCATCGCTCTGATCTCAGATCTGGGCTCTGTCCTCACTGTCAGGATAGGGAGATGTATCGATTAAAGACTTAACACGGGGGGGGGCTACATCAGGTGGAATTCACTGCACACACACACACACACGGAGGTAGGTGCGTGCACAAACGCACACCGTGTTACACATCAAGCACTGACGTCAGGTGGCGAGTCACCTTCGCACATGTGGGGAAGCTGCTTCTTAAAACAGAATTGGGATGCTTTTTTATGTATAGGGGAAGGAGGGAGGGGATAAAAAGAGAAGTGTGGCTTTAACATCCAGACAGTGGCTATGGCAATGGAGGGAGGGTGATCTAATCAGCCGGCTGATTAGATCACCCTCCCTCCCTGCTATAAGAGTGGAGGGAGGTGCCTGCGCAATGAAAGTTAGCAGCTTGACTCTGGGCGAGCAGCTGCCTCCGTGTGGCGAGCAGCGCCCGGCAGACGTGGCCCCGGCTGATGCGGTGTGGCAGCGGCGGCCATGAAACAAACACACGGAGGCCCCCCCCATCCTTTGTCCCCGTGGGGGCCTGGCGGTCTGGAGGGAGGGATAAGGATAACATACTGTACTGGAAGTTGGCCGTGTGTGTGTTTGTGTGTGTGTGTGTGTGTGTGTCCGTCCATGCGAGCGGGTGGATTTTTATTTTGTGTTGTTGTTGTTGTGTGTGTGGATGGGGTGGGCGCTCAACGGGAGTACTAATTACAGCCAGTTATCAGGTGACATGCAAATGTGCCTTAACTTCCTGATTCCTATCTGCTCTCACCAGAAGCTGCTGCAAGTGTTGGCGGGAGTGTGCCACCGTTTCCTTCTGAATACACAATGTGTGTGTGTGGATGTGATGCCAGTTTCTTTGTGTTTTTGACCTTTTGTCATAATAAACACACCCTCTTCACTTTTCAAACTGTATTAAAGTGAATGCATCATTGTCACCTTTCCCATTTAAAAAAAAAGCCAAAGTCAATAGAATTAGAATGATCTGGCCATAAAGCTGAGTGGGTTTTAGTTCTAGTTCATGGAGCCCTGCCTCTGTTCTCCTGGACCTGAACGCTCTGGGTTCTAATCCCATCGATATCCTATTAGCATCCCCTCTCTGGGTCCCCGGCCACATGAAAGAAGATGTGTCGCTTCCCCCCCGCTCTGATTCTATCGCTCTGGCGGACCGTAGGGAGGAGGACGGGCACAATGAGCAAATGTGCCGGAGCCAAAGGGTCTACCCAAGTGTGCTCACAAATGTCCAGTGTGTGTCTGTGTGTGTGTGTGTGTGTGTGGGGGAAAGAGCTGCCACCGCCACCTCAGAGGCCCCCGAGCCTCCCTGGGAAGTATCAAACCAGATCCCTCCGCGGGCTTCCAGTGAGGGAGCTTCTAATTAGCCTCTTTGTTGCCACTTGAATGGTTTGCCAGAGATTGGCAAGGGGCCCCAGCGGAGTGATACCAGCACGCTAAGAAGCTGCTCATAAGAATTACTGTTCTCCAAACAGTCACCTGTCACAAAGGAGCAGTCAGGTGGGGAACTGAGGCCGGAGGGGTGACATGTTCGAGTCCACGTCGCTGCTCAGAGGCAGAGGAACCATGTTGGCTCCACAGGTGGAAGTGAGAGGCAGCTATACCTGCTCATAACCGGCTTGTTAGAATTAATGTTATAGTGAAAAGACATCGTGTCAAATCGTTTAAATATTTGTTTCTCCATGATCCATGAATTATGGGGAAAATATCTTCGATCCGAACCTTACACCCCGACCTGTTCCTCATCCTTCCACCAAGTTTCGTGAAAATCTGTCCAACAGGTTTTGTGTAATATTGACCAAACATTTTGATGATGATTGGTAAAGAGCCAAAGCAGGAAATGCATTAACATGAATTCACAGCTTTTTAAATGAAGACACGCTGCATTTCTGTCACTAAATGTCCAGGATGGAAACGTTTCTGTATTTAGAAAAATATAGAAAACAAAATAACTTTGGTCAAATGGTATGGTCAATGGTATGTAATTTCCCAAAAAATCTGCTTGTTAGTTTTGGGGTCAAATTCAGGATTCTGCCTTTTATTAGATACCAAATTTTGTGTTTACATTAATTAATTAATTAAATACGAGAGTACTTTTCTAGATAGGTCATAGTACGCAGTGGTGGAGGAAGTACTCCAACATTTTTTGTTAAAAGTAGAAAATAAAGACAACAATGTACTCAAGTGAAAGTAAAGTGAGTGTATTCTATTCCCTAATGCACCCCTTCCTGTAAAAAATACATGTATTTGTTGTTATACGCAGTGGAGTGAAATTAAAAGTAAGCCAAAAATAAATCTACTTAAATAAAGTACAGACACACGAAAACAAGGTACCGTAGCCCAACTAAGTAAATTTACTTCATGTACTTCCATCCCAAGTAGTATTTAATGTATTGGGGGTGCAGTGGATGTCAAGGCGACTCGGAGCCTCAGCGCCGACCGACACGTTTTAAGCTCCGCTGTAATCCAGGAGGGATCAGTTGGGTAAATCATGGCATAAAGCTTAAAACTATAATTGATTTATGTATTTGCTGACCGAAGACGCCCAGAGAGATTAGCAGGGGCAGGGAGCTGATGATGGAACGGCCGGCCGCTCACATAGGGCTGCATGCGAGGTGGGGGTGGGATTGAATTGAAGGGAGATTTGTCTGCTTGAGGAGCAGGAATGTTTGGAAACAGTGTAAGTCGACCGGGTGTAATGTCAAAGAGAACATGCAGAACAGATCTGTGTTTATTAACCACTCTAGTTTTGAACATTTCCCTTATTAGATGTGATTCAAACAAACAGTAGTTCTAGTAAAAGTTAAAGTTTTACTAGGTACAGTAGCCCAACTAAGTAAAAGTAAAAGTTTTACTAGAACTGCATCTTCGTTTCACCTTCTGCTATAAAACACACATTTCTTCATTACATCAGGAAAAAGATGCTATTTTCCATTTCTGTTCTTTAAGTTTCAGATTTTGTCAAACGACTAAAAGTGTAACTGAGAATATTAAATTATATTTCGCTCCAGATTTTTGGCTCTTAATCGACTCTTAGTTTAAGTCCCTGAAAACTTGGCCTCAAATATTGCATATATTTAAATCTAACATTACACACCTCACTTTCTAACTGAGCCACAGGCCGTGTCTACAATTCATGTGTATCGTTTAAAGTTCACCAAGAACTTTCTGACAAACCATCAACTTATTAAATTAAATAATTAAATAAAAAATAATTAACATTTCATTTGTTTGTGCACTATAACTCTTAAGTTGCATCTCCGATAAAGTTTATCTCCTTATAAATTAAATTCATTTTAATTCAGCTTATTTTTTAGTTTTCTTTAGCTTAAAACCGTAATTAGTCAAAAATAAAATAAATATAATATAGTCGACACATCACAGACTGAGCCCTAAAATTACATAACATTTATTATTGTGATTAAAAGATGAGATTCATATTGTTTCCTGTGAGATCGGACTCATTAATCACACGGACCGGCCACTGGAAAACGTCGGGTTATAATCATATCAGTCTGTCTTTAATTGGCGTCGTAATTCCCAGAATGCCCCTGACAAGTTATTTGATGGCGAGGCATCATTTAATCGGTCAGATGGTTGCCCCCCCCTCCCCCCCTCCCCCCCCTGCCCTGCCATAATCATCCCCATGAATTCCTCTCCTGACACGTTATGAATCCTGTCTCTCTTGTTTACCGCCCCGACTGTCGGGCGTCTCCAAGGTCTCTCTTGACCGCTCCCAGATTGTTTTGTGTTGCTCTGTTTGTCCCTGGGCCCTGAGAGGCGAGAGTGGGATAGTAAAGAGAAAGAAAAAAGCCATTCCATTTCCTGGACTGATCACTGAGGCGGTGGGCTCTGACATGTCATGACTCAAACAGCATCATTTCTGCCACTCCTGTCTCGCCGCTGACCTTACAAATGATGCTGTAGGCTCCCGCCATCTGCCATTAAGCACGCTGTAAAACAGGATGGAGTTTTATCCGTCCCCTGTACCCGCCACCGCCACCTTTCTCTCTGCTGGGAGAGAAAAGCAGCAGAGGCGGTTTTCCCTCTGATGGTTTTGTTCATATACTTTTCTTCCTGGTGTTTTATTGCCTCCTGTGAAGCGTCGGGCTGAGGCGAGGAGCTGCAGCTTCCCTTACAGGTGTTTGGGTGCTTATCGCCCACGTCTGTGCCCTTATCTCTGGCCCTCAGCTTCCTGCATCCTCTCTCTCTCTCTCTCTCTCTCTCTTGCATGCCTCCGAGTGGGGATATATTTCACTTAGCCTCTGACCCGAAACCTTCCTCTCTCTATCTCCCCCACTCTCTCGCTCTCTCTCTCTTCCTCACACACACACACGTTGACAGCGCCGTGAAGACGTTTGATCATCTTCATCATCACTGAACCTCACTTTATTTTTTCTTCCCCCTCTCGTCTTCATATTACTCGCACATTACTCGTAGCCAGCAAAGGATCTGAAATTTGACGATTAAAACCAGAGCTGAAGCTTACTGCAATATTTTAGTGTAATTAAATTAAATTTGACAAATTGTAATTGTTTATTTATTTGCTTAAGAAAACAAGTTCCCATGTTAGGGTTAGGGTTAGGGTTAGGGTTTTTAATTAATGTTTTTGGCGATTGACTAATCAATAAATCGATCAATCATTTCACCACTACACAATACACTCACTTGTACCACCATTACTGACAAGTGACCATTTATCTCTGTCAGACATTTTCTTTTGTTTATAATTAAATAATCATTCCCCTCCTCATTTCTGTCCGACACCATCTTTTCTCTGTTACGAGAGACGTCCATTGTCCTTCTGTCCGTCCTGGGAGAGGAAACACATGTGCGTGTTTGTTGTTTTTGTGGTTTTCCTCACACTTGTCGAGCGGTTGAGGGCAGAGGATGTTTATGAAAATGGGCTAAACAATTAAAAAAAACCTGTGATTGATTGATGATTGATTGATTCTGCCTCCCGTCTGGATTGGGTGGGTTGTTGTTGAGAAGAATCTGAATCTGAAACGATCTCCGTGGCTTCGGCACAGACTCGAGCTTTGATGCTGTGTTTTTTTTGGAATCCGCGAGTTTGATCCAGCGTTTTGTCAGAGTGATTGGTCTCAGGCTGTAGCTCCACCTCCACATTCCCTCCATCCTTCCCTGCTCCCAAGTCTCACACAGGGACAAAGGCTAAAGTGTCTGTGGGATGGGGTTGTGATGCTGGTTTGGAGGGGGTTGACCCCCTCTGAGGACCTGACAGGGGCCCTTTTTTTTTCTAATCCCCATTCTGAGTGGGCACAGAGGGGAAAGAGCCCACAGTCTAACACCCATGAGAGAGTCTATTGTGAGCTCTGTTACAGTAGGGTGGATGCAGGGGTCTCAGGCCCAGATAAACTCCCGGGTCAACCAGGCCCCTGTTATTTACAGTAGGCCCTTTCATTGGCCGAGTGAAACAGGAGCCTGCAGCGGAGGTGGAGGTGGAGGTGACGGGGGGGGGGCTTCAGGGGACGACCACTGTTTGTGCTCAGCCAGGCCTCCACTATAGGTCAAAGAGCACGGGGGTGGGGCCGCAGGGGTTACAGACCTGACTTTTGTCAGTGGGTTTTGGGGGGGGTGGGGTTCCTGCTCCGGGGAGAATAGGCTTCAGAGAGAGAATAGGAGACAGTGATGACTTCCACATAATGTTTTCTGTGACGTGACATAACCCAACAACCTCTACTGTCTGGTTTGAGCGGAGGGAACACACAGGAAATAATGGAATCCCAACATTTTACGACCAAGATTGTCATTTTAATGATTTTCCACGCATTAAAAATGAGGAAAATCTGAAAACTCTTAATGTTTCTACACAATAATATGTAACTGGTTCAGGTGCTAAAATGTGAAAAAGTTTAAAAAAGTCAACTGAAACTTAGATACAGTATTTTTAATAGACAATAATGCACCATTAACTATATTAAATATATAAGACTAATTGGTATTTATCACATTACACTCAAACCAACCATCTCCTCACAAATTATAAATATTTATATATTTAAAATTTTAAGGTTTTTCTTTGAATACAAATCAACAAAATCGCCAATTCTAGATTCTGTTTATCGATATTTAACATTTGAGAACTTTTGCTTATTTTGTCTTTATAATAGAAAATCATGCTACTATTAAAAAAAAGTGCCAAAAAAGTTAGATAATCTTTTCTCATCTGCTCCAGAAACACTGATGTTGCATCAGCACTTCATTCTTTTTTTATTCCAAACCTACAAAGTGTCTTAATATCCTGGAGGCATTTGTCATTAAAGAGAATACATCGTTACATGATGTGTATATAAAACTGCAACTTGTGGATTTAAAGTTCAATAATTAACTTTAAATGATGGAAAGTTCTGAATTTAAATAATGTAAAAAACTCAAGTTTCTGAACTTTCCCCGTTTTATTTATGGGAGAAAAATCTCTACAATCCTTTATGCAAGATTTTTCTTTTTATAGAGGAGGAATTTCTCCTGCTTCAAAAGTCTGGAGATTTATTTTACATCAGGGGAAACCGTCTGGAATAAAGATGAGAAACAAAGAGGAGAGGAGTGTAGAAGAACACTTTTTTGTTTTGCTGCTCTTGTCAGGGTGTCGCTGAGAAAAGTGAAAACTCAACACCAGCCTATAGCTTCAATTGTCCTGAAGTGGCTCAGTATAACTTGACCTGCTATAGAAGCTAAAGAAACATGAAAATGCTGTATCGTAAAGCTTCAGATTCACTTAGTGAGGACGTCTTCCTTCTCACGTGACATCCAATTCTCTAATAATCAATATCTCCTGAGGAATCCATGCTCTCAAACTCGGCTCATGTCCACTACTGTTAAGTACATTTATCAACCTTAATCCCATATGATCCATTACAACCCAATTCCTGTTGTGTTGCCTTTTTTAATTAAGAAATGGGAAGTTGCACGAGAAAGGGAACCGCCGCCATCTGTCCGCGGGTCTCCGGCGTAATCTGTCCGTAATCTCAGTGTCGACCTTCTGCATCGGGGAGGACGGAGGAAGAAAAGAGCCGGGCGGAGACGTACAATAAGGACCGCGGCCTCTCGGGGCGTCCATTCGCCGGAACCGATTTTATTATTTCGACTTGGACAAAGGCAGCTAAGGGGTTAGAGGTCAGCAGGCGAGGACTTTACAGATGAAGCAAAGGGGGTGCGGTGTGCTGTGTGGGAGATTGCCGTGACCCCCCACCACTGCACCACCACCACCACCACCACAGCCACCTCTCACCCCTATTGTCCTGGGAGAACACAAAGGCTCCTGTCAAACCCTGGTGGTCAGCGGCTTCGGCCAAACCCGCTTGGTTTGAATTTGGCCGGAGCCGCTGACCACCGACCAATCAGGAGTCCCGATGAGAGGCGACAGTTTGTCCTCCTGAACGGCTTCTTTCTAAAAACATGTTGACGGAGCTGGAAATAATTGACTTTTTCTTTATTTAGATGAAAATCACCAAGTGTATATATCCACGTGCACTATTTTAATGAACTGATTATTTTTCACTTACTCTACTTCCTTAGTTTGACGTCTCTGTTTGATAATCTTTTTACAGATTCAAATTTTCCCCCTTATGAAATGTATAGCTTTTGATAAAACTACCTAAAATATGTAAACTATTATAAATCAGCTCCACTTTGACCTTCTACTGTATAGAAATCAGCAGTTAAAACATTATCTGACGCTTATATCGAGTAGGTTTGTCTACTTTAAATTCACAAGTACATTAAGCAAAGAGTCGCACTTTCATAAATGTTGAAATATTCACTACACGGTGTGAAATAGTGCTTTTCTAAAACAATTAATCTCAGGAGCAGTTATTTACAGTAACAGTTTTTTATTCATCCTTATTCCCAAATTGTCCTGAAAGTGCATTTGGTTAAAAACAACTCCTCCTATTATCTACGATTAAAATAAATAGACTAGGGAGAAACATCCTCATTTAAAATCCAGGCAGCGCTCTGCAGCAGCTTTTCAGGACCCGTCCTCATTCATCCATCTGCAGCAGCGACTGTGACGACGGCTCGAGTCAAAGATGCCAAACTCGCGTTTTACATTTTCCACCTCGACGCAGACACAGGAGAAGAAAACACGTGAAAGGTAGAAACGTTCGGCTTTCCGGTTCCTCCACGTCTCGCTCTCTGTCCTCTAAACGCCCTTGACATGTTCCGCTGGAGATCAAAAAGCCCAGGAGAGAGATGTAGACTCTCTGAGGCTGTGGAGGTACAAAGGGAATGTGCAGCACGGTGTTCGGTTTGTCTCCGTCTTCAGCCTCTGGTCCTCGTTGTTGATGAGGACTCGGAGCTCGATGACGATTTAAATATTTATATCCAGAGCGGAACATGATCTGTACATTTTCAAATCAAATGAGAGAAATTGGTTTGTTGTAGTTTTTTCCAGCACAGACGAGGAATCGGTTTGTGGATCAATACAGTGTTTGATGATCCAGTGTCAATGTAAAGTAATTTATTAAGGTAAAAACTTTAACATTTGCAATTTATAGTTAATTGTGGAGGATTCGTCCTTGTACAATATATTTGAAAATTTGTGTTATTTTTCGTCTATTATTTGTATTCAATTTTATTTAAACTCTTCAGGGTTTCAAATATTTGAATAATAAGATTGTTAATTGTTGGAAAAAGGTCCCGGAATTCCTTTTTTTATTAAATAACTCAAACGACTGACAACAATCAGATGAATTTATAAAACGAGGTCTTCCCATGTTTTAATTATCCAATAGTGATAAAGTGGAATCCCAATCATCTTCTCCCCTAACGAGGTCTTTTCACTACTTGTTGTCTCTCTGAGGTTTTGTCCGTCTTTGTGGTGAAACAGTAGAAACTGTAACGGTCAGTCTCTCTGTGTGTGTTTGTTCGACGGCCGGGCGGCAGCACCGTGGCCACCGGCCCTATACAAGCCCCTGTGAGGTCAGTGGACATGGTATAGCTTTCACATGGCCCCGAGGTCCTGACCCCCACCCCTCCTGGCCGTACTCCACCCCCTCCTCCCAGCGAGGACCGAAGCCCTTTGAGCCGAGCCCTCAACCCCCCGCCGAGCGCGCCCCTTCAGCACATTAATAGTGGCACTGGAACTAATTGCCCAACCTTAGATGTGCTTGAGACCCAGATTGCCTCAGCTGCCAGCGCGCCACAATCACACACACACACACACAACACTCCACCCCGATGCAGAAGAAAACCTTCAAAAGAAGAATCGCAAAATTGCTGGTTTTCTCTGCCCGGTTCCTTTTGGTAAAAACACAGCTCTGCCCCTCAAAGGGCTTCATTTATTTCTTTGTGTTACTGTAAATGTGCGTCTATTCAGGCTTGTTTTCAAAACATCGCCCTCCCTCTCCCGCGGCCGCGCTCTCGATTTCTGTCTCGCCATTCAGCGATGGCTTGGGTTTCGCTTTTATTCCGGCGAGGGGGGAGACTGACAAGTAACCAGTGGCGACACCTTCCCACACAGGCCGTCCGCCGCCATTTTGTCGCTAACCCTCGTCAGGCGCGTATCGGTAATCCTTCCCAATCGTTCTGCAATATTTTTCCTTGCAGGCGTGTGTGCGCTTTGAACTGTGAATTGCAGTGCAAGGTGTAAAGTGGTGTCTAGCACCAGACTGTTGCTGTTCACACTGTCACGTCTGCCGGCTCCTCCGCGGCACTCGGCGTCATCCCAGTTCAAAGAGGCGGCGAGAGGGAGGAAGTTCGGCTTCACAGGCGTTTTATGATTTTATTGAGCAGGAGGAAGCGTGGTTGTGTGGAAGGTGTTGGACCCGCTCTCTGCGCTCCGGCTCCCAAAACGTCACTCACTGTGTGTGTGTGTGTGTGATGCATGAGTCTGAATACTGTGTTCACACTGTGAGAAGCTGCTGTACATTGGGATCTCCTCTGATTCCACTGGAGAAGTAGAGGAGGAGATGTTCAGGTAGATCCTCAACTTCTTCAGTTCAAATCAACAACACACAGCTCGACATCTGTGTGTTAATTCACCAAAAGTTTGTTTGCATGCACAGAATCAAACATATGGACTCAGACAGACGAGCATCCTGTCATCCCTCTTTCCCTCATTTCCATTTTTCTGCAGCACAAGCTGTGATGGAGCTGGAGAAATGTTCTTGAGTTGGTGAAGAAGCAAAAAAAAATATAAAAACAACACAACCTGTTCTAGTTTTCCTTTTAACTTGTGTCTGATCGTCATCTGAAAGTCTCGGTGCATCAAATGAATTCCATGTTTCGATAGAGAAAACTACGTGGAGGAGAGAAAAATGAGCATAATGGTTGATTTGTGCCATTTTTAAAACAATTTACACTGAAATTATAATATTTTTATAGTGTAATTTATATTTTGAAGGTTTAATTTGTGTTTATTTTAAGTAAATAACTCTTTTGGAAGCGTCTGCACTTAATTTGACCCTCACATTGAGATTCAGGGGCCTCATGAGAATGTCTTGGAGAAAGTGTGATAACATTTTTTGGCAGAATAACCTAATTTAATAGATTCTGACCCCGGCCCCTGCTGGTTTTTAAGATTTTAAGTTCAGACAGGACTCTTCATCATCTCCTCCTCACACACTTCTCCTCTTATCTGGTCCTAATAAGCTCTAATAACACTTTACTCCCTCTGGAATCCAAGCTCCTCACGTTACAGAGCTCCTCCCTCAGTTACTTTCTCAATACGTCTAACTGAGGTGATTCCAGGGAACCTTGTTGACTCGTCTCTCGAACCATTTACCCTGGACTTAGCGCTGGAGCCGTTTAGACCTTTGGTCCCATAGCACAGACACAGATGACGGATGATGGTCTTTGGGAAAAAATCCTTAAACAAATACAAGTTTCTGTGTGAAATAATTCCCCCAAATTCCCAAATGATGGTGCTGAGCTGAAAGCCGACCACAGGAGCAGTTTGTTGTTTGTGTCGTGTATCTTTAAAAAAAAGTCTCTTTGTGCACGAAACCCTGGAAAAAGAGTTGTAATGTTTTTAGTTTTTATCGTCAGAGGGAACTTTGTCCAAAAATACTACGTTTACTGGCCTTTTTCTTATTAAATTCCCTGAGAGTAAGTCATTTACAGTATGTGGAACATGCTGCTTCACTTTACTTTTATTTACCCATTTGCACTTTGTGGAGTCGTCGGCTCTTTTGTGCTGAAGGACTCATTCTCTCCGTCCTCTTTGCTGCATGTGCACATTTTACAATCAACACCATCACTTGTTCCGTACGAATCAGTTTTACTCCTGAAGGAATCGTCATCCTCCTCTTGGGCTTTATTATTGGAAGCAGAATAAAAATATATATTTAATGTCACACTGTAATGTGACCAGAAATTCAGAAATATATTATTAATCCCCTGGTGAAAATTCTGTAAACAAATGAAACTCATTTTTTTAAATGGATTATCTTCAGGGTCTATTTCTAAATCGTAGGTGGAGACCATGTTAATGTATTTGCTTCATTACCTCAAACCATGCAAGTGAAATGTTTAAGATATCCCGGTACATAATGATGCATTCATCCATTATTTAAAATACCATTTAGAAAATACCTACTTTTACATATTTCATGTGTTTAATAACTAGAGTACTGGTGATTCTCGAAGGAGTGATGCCTCCAGATTATTCCACCACAAACTGAAGGACATTTGTAGTTCATACAAATAATTTCAGATTAGCTGTGATGTAAGGCTCGGGCTGTAATGTGAAATAAAACTCACCAGTGAAACTAAAAGTGATGGAATCCTCTGAGGCTTAGCGGCTTTTAAAAGCTCCTCTTCTTTTTTTACAGGTATTCAAGTTATTCAAGATGAGCTTATACTTCATCTTGAATGATTAGACTGAGCAAATGCATCCATTGGTCCTTTTGGAGGCTAAATACTCTTAAACTTCTGTATTCCACACCCAAAGAATATGTAGTTTTATACGTAGGACCCCTTATACTTGACATATTCATCCAGTCTAGTGATTAAGAGCCCGATTTACACAGTGGAGGAGTCCGGCCACATCTTGTTCATCCCTGAAACTCTCTGAACGTCTTTTCCTTTTTCTGGGAAGGCGTCTTCCATCGGAGACTCCCTCCCCTCTACCTGCTCTCTGTGTACTTTGGCGTCTCCCGCCTTCAGTTACCACATTTGCACGCTGCCAAATAATCCATCATCGGACACATTTCTTCTCCCTCCTTCTTTAAATAAACTCAGCAGCAGCAGCAGCACCGCCGGCCGGTCAGATAATCCTCCGTGGAAATGCAGCCGCTGACAGATGTGTGCATGGTTATCAAGAATTACAGCCTCAATAAGAAAGACTGAACTTTATCCCCCTCGCAGCAACAATACAGTGCCAGAGCCGTGCGCTGTTATTATATGGTAAACATCCTGGACATGATGTGCCAGCTGTAATCCCGTGACTTCAAATCTCCACAAACTGCTGAGGTGGACATCTTTTGTTTCTCCTCTGTGCGTGTGTGTGTAATAATCCCAAGTGTCGACCTGTGGATGTGTTTGAAAAATATAGAAGCCTGCAAGGAGGGGGAAATGTGTCCTGGTTACTGCAAGCGTGGATTTTGAAGCATGTGCATTTAAAAAATATATATATTTTATGAGGTGCATCATGGGAAATGTTGTATGAATCGGTTTAGGAGTTTAACCCATGAAAAATATCTGAATTCTTCTTGATCTTTGTTTTTCTCTAATCTGATTCTCCCAAGTTCCTCAGCTTTATGAGTGTGTACAAGACTGAAAAGGCAGATTAATATTTTTTAAATAGAGCTGCAAGCCGTTATCATTTTTTGTTCAAATTTGTAACTTTTCCCGGAAATAAAATAAATCTCTACAATGTAAAAAAAATATCAAATAATGCAAATAAAACAAAGAAATCCTCAAATTCTCTTCTCAGATATTTAAGTAATATGGAGCTTTTATGGCTGAGAATGGATTTGTGTCTGCACGAGAAGTGTTTGATCGGTAATTATGTTCTTCTGTGTTTAAAGAAAGTAACTCAAAGAGGTTAAGATGCAAACGACGGCCTAAGATTTTAATATATGCAGCGTTAATCTCTTTCAGATTTTACAAACTTCTGTTTTGTGTGTGATCCCACAGTGAGAGAGATATTTCCAGGTCTTCGTGACGACGTCCACACAAAGTGAATTAACCTCTGATTTAATTTATCCTGCCTTTTTTTAAATAACATCTCATCTTAATTGTGCCACTCCCCTCCTCGCGCGTGTGTGTAAGATAAATAATTGTAGCTGCGCGACCTGTCACCGTCAGTAGTCAACCCAAGGTGCTTGTCTTGTGTCTGTGAGTGAAAGCTTTAACTCCTGTGTCTTTGTGACGAGCACATTGTGAGTGAAGATTCTGAAAATCGCCTTGAACGTGAGGATCGCTTGGAGTGGAGGGGGAGAGGAGGCAAAACAGAAACACTCACACTTTTGATGTTTAATTTAATGTTTATCTAAGAGCTGGGTTACATGGAGGACGGAGAGATAGAGAGAGAGAGAGAGTAACATCAAGATCTCCACTCATGGCTCCGGATAAGAAAAACATCCTTTGTGCTTATTATAAAAATGAAATTGTCAGAATCTGTTGTGAATAGAGCTCTCGAGTGTGTGAGACAAGCTAGTGACCTTGCAGAAAATCATTCTTGTTGAAGGGGAGTGCACACATCGCTATAAAACATCTCAATAACACACACACACTCATACACACACTCTCACACACACACACACACACACACACACACAGTGTTTTCACTACCAAACCAACTCTTGCATCAACTCTTTTCTTGGTAGAAAATGAACATTTGCTTTTAAGACCCAGTTTGCCGATGTTCCTCACGTGTCCCCCGTCTGTCCATCTGTCCCACGCTGTGGACGATGTTTCAGCACCTAATGCGTTTCATCAGAAACTTTTTAATTCTGCCCCATAATCAATATCAATCTGCATTTTTCCTTATGATGTGTAACGGTGAGAAAATACGTATGTTTTTAGCAATGGCGGATCTAGGATTTTATGTAAGTCGGGGGCCATGAAGGGGCCACGATTATTGTTTTCTAAGTGACTATATTATTGGCGAAGAAGAGAATCAGGGGCCAATCTGATTTTAGCCGGGGCAAGTGCCCCCCTGGCCCCACCCCTGGATCTGCCCCTGCTAGTTTGTTTCGGGGAAAACTGTAAATTGTTGTTTGAATAGTGACCTTTACGACCTTCAGAATATCCTTAAAGTTTCACTCATTGAATTAAATAGATTATTTAAGTGGACAATTTTGCGTTTATATCATTGACAGTAATAAGACAATATTCAGTTTGCTGATCAGCAGCAACAACAACTCTCCATCTGCTAAACACCAGAACTGAATTCACTGTGATTCACTCTGACCTTTCTACCGCTTCTCATTTACATTCTGCTTTAATTCATATTTTCTGGGGAGGTTTTTACAGTGCAGCAGATTAGTCTCCGTGTCCTAATGTACTCACTGTAGAATAGATCTGATTCATCAGGTGCATCCGTCCATGATCAGGAGACGGTTTATTAACTCGTCTAATCCATTCTTCTGCGGCTGCTGCGCTCTTATTGTGAAATAAACTGTAACCTTCAAAATGTGTCAATGAAGCATCGAGCAAATCTCTTTACGAGTGCCCACATCTTTTTATTTAGTGTTGGGTATTGAAAATGTCTTATATTCAACACTCAAAGCCATATTTACAATTTTCTAAACCCATTTTATGCTGGAAAATATACTTATTTTCAATAAAATACAGTAAAAATGCTTCTCTCTCATTTTAAAATATGAAATATTTTATTAAAGAATAAGCTAATGAGGCTAATAAACCCTTTTGGACACTTTCCATCGCTACAGAGGCTCAAAACACAGCCGCAGTTTTATTTTGTCCCATAAAAAGACATATTCATAATTTCCTGTGCTTCAGAAATTCCTCTCCTCCATGTTTTCAATGTAAGGTAGTTTCCTGGTCCGATCCTGAAGGATTCGCTGGAAGGGAAAACCAACTTTGACAGCCCAGCTCCAACATGCACATGCCCGGATAATGTTTTTTAAAGCGAGGATGGAGCTTCTCTTCCATTTCTCATCATTATCACTTATGCATTGCTGCATATTCTCTCTTTGCTTCCCCCCCGTCTCTGTTTAAAACAGCCGAGCCTCTGATTTCTTCAAACCAAACAAACATGAGAGCAGAGCAGCAGCGGCTCACAGGAGAGAAACGAGGCCTCGGTGACTCATGTCGGCCGAGAACATCCCTCTCTCTTTCCAGCCCCTGCCTGCGGTTTTGGAAATCATTTCGCCACGCCGCCGTGTCACTGTCACCGTCTAATCTCATCGGTAAGCCCCAGGCATGCCACAGTGTCCTGGCTGCCCACATCTGAGCAAACACCCTGGGAGAGAAAGACACCAACCTTTCAGCGAGGTGACAGAGGAATGATGAGCGAGGGAGGAAGGGGTTAGGGAGAGGGGGGAAATATACAGTTTCTTCTGCCCGCACCTGTCTTGATATTCATCTTGGAGGTGTAGGAACAGAATCCTCTGTCCGCCTACAAGTGATTCCAGCGAGTGGCTTGAGGCAGCGAACACTGTACAGCCTCCTGGAGAGCGTCTGGACCTCCAGACAGGATCCCTCTGTTATTTACTTCAGCACTTTGAAGGTTATAAACAATGATATTGTGTTAATTTACATGCTTTTATCTAAAATATAATATGGTTATCAAGCATAATTTATTGGTTTACAAATCAGTCTGCAAACATTTGCAATATCGCTCACGTTTAATAAGAATTTCGTGTTTAAGATGAAGATGTAAGATTTGTTTCACATTAATTTAATATATACATTAGTTAAACACAAGGAAAAATACAGTTATAGTTTGATATTTTTTGTCTCCCTGTAACTAACAGGCAAAATATATATAACCAACAAAGATTATGGAATTTTTTGTGACATCTTTTCATGTTAAAATGGTTCGAGTCCTTTGCAGTTCGCAGGTTCAATTCCCGGCTAAGTATCCTAGCACCGACCATAGAAGCATCCTGGCTTCAGAACAACCCAAAAATGATTTTGATTGATATAAGGAAATGCGACTAAGCCAGATTGTTTTATTGCAGAATGATAAAAAGGTGCGACCAGACCATTTAAATAGCAGAGATCATTTAAAAATCACATGCAGGTCTCACTCCATGTTGTGAAATGAATGTTTTCCAGCTTCCAGACAAGAGACCTATAGTAGAAAACGGGAAAAGAACCAACCGATCATGGACAGCAGTGTTTTTCTGTTTCATGCTGACATACATTAGCGCCATCGTTATTGTGAATAAACCAATTAAGGTGGTCAGACGTGTCCTCTTATCCCACTCCTCTCCCACCGTCCCTCTGTTTTGCTACAAAGCTAATTAAAAATGGCATGTTTTGTCTGACGTGGCCAGTGCCAGTCACAGTGCCGACTTTGTTTGGAGGAGCCGGGACGCTGCCAACAGGAATGGCTCCAACAGAGACTATTGAAAACGAAAAAGGCTCATTTCCATGCTTCAAAATAACACCAGGGAACAATCAAGGTCGTGTTTATTAAAACACATCAGAGGAGTGGACTCGCCGCCAAAAGGCCCCCGCTCAGCCAAACGCGACGGCAGCTCTGTGATCACAGGGAGAAAAATGCGTCCGGCTTCATTTTACTGAAATGATAAGGTGGCTGGATCCACGCTGTCACGCTGGGCTGTTTGTTGTTGCAGCCTTTCTGTGGACTGTGCCAAGTTAATCCTCCTCTGTAATCAATTCCTTTTTGCATCACTTTCAGTAATAAAGCGCCATAGAGGAGACGTTTGACAAAGGGTGGTTATAGTGTGTGTGCGTTCGTGTGTGTGTTTGTGTGTAGCCACTTCCTGCAACAGTAACGCAGGCGTGCAGTATTTGAACTTATTCAGCATCTGGTGGAATGAACCCAGACCTCAAAATGAGGAAGTGATAGTGAAATGGAGGAAGAGGAGACGCTTCCAGTTCCATTTGATCGGCTATTTGGAATCACTCACGTGAGCCGGTGTTATTCTTAGTTTCCTCGAACATGCACTTTGTACATCATTGAGTTCACAGGCGTGCACGGGGGCAGCTGATAAAGGAAGTGGCAGTGCAGCTGAGTCCCTGTCTAGATGTCAATTTGCATCATTTATTAAATAAAAAAATCTGAATTTTACTCAGTTGCACAACAAAAAAAACACAAAATGTAAACTGTCTTTTAAGGATAGGTGCAGATTCAAGAATGTGAAAAACACTTTTACACGTTCATTTTGATTTGAGGCTGAATATGTTTACATGCTGTGATGTTGAAAATACCCATGATACACTCTGTTTCCTTTATATCGTACTTTTCTTGCCACCCGAGAGAAGGGATTGATTCGACAGAGTCCGTTCCTGAAAGCCGTCCAATACCATGAAGTGGCTGGACAGGATGTTTGGTGG
The DNA here is from genome assembly GCA_038501795.1 of Pseudopleuronectes americanus. Taxonomy (NCBI): domain Eukaryota; kingdom Metazoa; phylum Chordata; class Actinopteri; order Pleuronectiformes; family Pleuronectidae; genus Pseudopleuronectes; species Pseudopleuronectes americanus. The sequence continues at coordinate 18,779,435 of CM076728.1, read as the reverse complement.
TGTTAGCGTGTCTTGTGGTGTGTGTGTGTGTGGGGGGGGGGTCAAACTGAATACCTAACGAGCCAAAACAGGCCTAAACAAGACCTTGTCACCACCTGTCCCCTCACAAGCTGCTGGCCTGCTCCTTCGCCTCTGCTTGTCCTCTCAGAGCCGCAGATAAGCAACCGCCTTGAGCCGCTACGCAAACTTTTTAGGACAGTGCTCATTAAACACACACAAACACACACAAACACACACTAGGCCGGCGTCCTTCAAAAGTCGACTGACAGTGCAGAATGGATGCCTTCGGTGAGGCCATTGTCTTTCGGTCAAGCTTTACGTCGTTTCCCGTCTCGGACAAAGGTCGTTAATCACGACAGCATAAAGCTCCGGCCATTAGCGGTTGATGAATGACCCGGCCCACCGGTCAAGCCTTGACCTCCCGCCCCTAGTGGGGTAATCTACTCCTTTTTTTTCTCTTGAGTCAAAGTTTGAAGAGTTCGGCCGGTTTGACTCGGGAAGGTGTTGCCGGAGGATTCCAGTCGGTCAAGCTTTACTGTATCTATTTACCCAGCTCTTAGTATTAGTCTCACACACACACACACACACACACACACACACACACAGACACACACACATACACACACAGGATGCTTTCAGTCCTTATCTCTGCTGCTTTTAGGACAGCTGTTGAGTGCAAGCAGCTGACCTCTGACCCCCCCCCTAGCACCACTAGGCTCCTTCCCTCCCACCGCAACCAGTACAACCAGCATGACAACCCCCCACACCCCTCTATAAATTCCTTCCCCCTGCCAGTTCTCCAAAGCACTTTTGTCTGTCTGGTGTTTGTCCAAATGAGACTTTCCTTTGTGTCCAAAAAAAAACAACACACCAATGCTAAAATAAAAAAATGCAATACACCATTTGCTTCGGGGTAAACTGAACGAGGGGAACTTGTGTGTCCAGACAGCGTGTCTGTGTGTACATGTTTAACAACACAACATATGTGAGGAGTGAGCCGTGCAGCCACTGGTTGCATGAATTCCTCGGTTTCTCCCCATGTGAGTCAGAAACACATGTGAGGAGCCGAGGGTCTTTTCAGGTCATGTTATGGGAATGAAGAAGGGGGTCTCTGCTGCTCGTGTGTGCAGAGCCGCTCTGTCTCCTTCACCACCGTGAAAATGTTTTGCAGAGGTGGTGTTTGGTTTCCGCCTAGAGGGCACTATACTGCCTCCAACATAAGGAGCTCCCACGGCAACCTGAACACACACACACACACACACACACACAGATGCAAAGAGAGCTAGACTGTTGTGTTCACAGAAAGTTAGTTGTCGACACTTCTAGGTAAAATATACAGTTTTGTTTTTCAGTATCTTAAAACAGTATGAGGTAGTTATTTAAAAAAAAAGGAAGTAGTCACTCTTAGAAATGTGCAGTGACCCTTTCAGAGTAAACTTTTCAGGTAACATGTGTTGATGAGTCATTCTAACACTCACATCATGTTTTAAAAGTCAAATCGAACCAGATCCAGCTGTGAGAGAGTGGAGTAAAGTGCAGAATCTCCCTGTGAAAAGCTGCAGAGGGAAATGAACAAAGTCTCCCAAAGAGGAAACTACTCCCCTGATTTATCAGAACGTAAGAAAAGTGCAGTTAACGTTAAACTCCTCGGTAATCATACGTCAAACTGTGAATCTGACGTTGAGCTGCAGCTGCTAAACGTTCTCGCTGCAAAAGGGAAATAGGACAATTAATTATGAGTGAGCACAGAAAAGAAAATCTGTCTCAACTGTACTAAAACACGCTGTCATTACTTCACAAGTAAGAGGTTGTTGCCCTTTTTTGCCACTTCAAACACATCCTGTAATAATACGGCTGGAGGCAAAGTGTGTTGTAAGTTATTGCTTCAAGATGCAATGTTAAAACTTTTTCTTTTCTTCCTCTCTCTCTCTCTCTCTCTGTGTGTGAGGACGGCAGTTAGATGGAAGACAGTGCACGGCCCGTAGGATTCACAACCTGTGCATGTAACATTTAGTGCCTGGAACCCTCGGAGTATAATTTCAGATCTCATTGAGTTTCAATTCAGTGGCTTGCTAAAGCTTTTGACTATTTTGTAGTATTTGCTGTTTCCTGTCAGTTGCTGCTGTCGATGCTTATCTGATGTCGACTTGTGAATATCCTGCAGAGGTCTTTTAGGTTCTTCCTAAATGCGAGAAAAGCTAAATTCAATAGTAATATAGTAATTCTCATATTTAACTTTAACCCTCTGGAGTTTGCAGTCAAATAGTTGTCTGTTTTTGCCTCTAACATGTCGATCAAATGGAAAATTATAGGCAAATCATATACAGGCAAGTTTTAATGTGGTATTTGAAGACAAAATCATTCATAAGCTTCCTGCTGAGGGTTAAATGTATTTTACTATAAAATCCTGACTATAGAAATATAAAACTATCCTTTATATATGAGACTTGGTGCAGCTTTTTATTTCTGTAATGTTCTAGAAACAAGTGCGTTTCTTTCTGGAGTTGCGTTTCTTCTAAATTCACTGTGTATTCGCAGCGAAGTCCTACATTATGTTAAATGAGGATCAGTAACCGTGCACGTGCTCGTGCACACATTCAGTCTTCTTTGTGCTCCTGCGCTCGCTTCGACTTAATTGTCCTCCCCTCTCCCTTTGCAAGTGAGAAAATTTGCCAAGTGCCAAATGAAATTGAGATCAACTTAACTGTGTTAAGCAACGAATGGGGGGGAGAGAGAGGGGGGGGGAGAGAGAGAGAGGGGGGGAGAGAGAGAGAGAGGCACAGCAAACTACACTTGACCGCTCTTGACAATAGCGCCGGCTCCCACCAAATTCACATTGATTAATTAATTAAAGTCCCTGATTAGCAAATTGACTGTCTCAGCTGATTATCAAATTCAGATTCTTTATTGGACGCAGCTGCCGCCTCGGAGCTTCATCTCTCTCTCTCTCTCTCTCTCTCTCTCTCTCTCTCTCGCTCTCTCTCGCGCTCTCTCTCTCTCTCTTTCTCTCTCTCTCTCTCTCTCTCTGTGTCTAAGCCGCCGACCACTCGTCTCTCATGCAGCCGTCTGAACGAGTCCTCTGTGAACAAACACTCAGTCAGGACCGGGTGAGGAGGATTCCTGTGCCAGCGTGGAAACTCATGCTCTGCACAGGGGGACTGGCTCCTCGTGTGAATCTGTAATGTGAGACCAAAGCATCAAGTTAAAGAATCATGTCTGGGTTTCTTTTTTAACGATTAAGATAAAATTAATGCACATTTTCTCCACAGAATTTTTTTCCTGCTCTCTTTTCAGTATCAGTTGCATTTCCTTCCTGTTTATGTATTATGAAATCATGACTGTTACATAACATATCAGTGGAAAGCAAGTCTGCAGTGATATTTAGCTGCATTTCCCCATTTGGCAACGACTGGAAATGAATCTGTTAAACTGTAAAAAGGAGTAATTAAGAAAAATTATGAATAAGGCAGCATGCTTTGCAAAATATATATAAAATATGTGCAGGTACGCATGAGAAATATGCAAACATCTCACAATGCTTAAATCTGCATGTCAGTTTATTATTGCATCTCTAGTCATTTAATATAGTGGGTTTCACTGGAAACTATTTGTGTTGCTTCTGAAGTTTTATTTGTTGGGCAGTGGAACATTCTCACATTTATAAAGTATTAAACACCAGTAAACAACACTGCAGATGATTATTCTTTTTCACTCATAACCCCCCAAAGGTTTCAAAATGTGTCTCCACACATGTATTTTGCAGGCTGATCAAATTCAAACAAAACTGCATGCATTTAGCATTTAACCCTTGTTTTAAGGGGTGAAATAAGCCTTTAATACAGCTTCCACAATATTCATGATATTCAACGCGAGAGCTTGTAAAGCTACGTTCTTATATAGTGAAGAAATTAATTAAAAACAGCATTTTGTGATTCCAGGAAACGTTGAGCAGACATCTCGTCTGTCTCTTGTGCATTCATGGCTGGTATGTATGCCAGTCTTTTTTTATCCGGGTCATATGATGATGTGAAACTGGGATAAAACCAGTGAACGAGACACAATCGTCTCATTGACCCCTTCAGCTGAGGATATGTTGACCTTAGGGAACATTCTTTACATCCACACAGTGCAGGCTCCACTGTGGGCCTCACAAATGACCCTGTTTACCCCGGCTGAACCAGAAGGAAGGAGCCATGCAACACACACACACACTCACACACACAGACACACACAGACACGGTGGAGGTGATGGCTGGCCCCGCAGTGGAGCCGATGGATATCTCGCTCCGAGCCTCCACTGCCGGGGTTGGAATGAAAAGGCCCGACAGTGTGATGGGCCCGTCGGACCACATGGACGCTCCTGTGTAGGGCCATTGTGGCCGGTGGCTTTGTCCAGATGGTTCACATACCTTTAGTCGTGCTCCGGGTGAGGAATGCGCTCCCTCGGGACAGTTCCCGACCCTGGAAACAAGGGCCAACATAAACACTCATCCCCAACCCCCACCACGGACCTCACCTCAAATCCCCACAATCCCCTGGTAGAGCTGATAATGAGACTGCAGCAGGAAGGAGGACTTAAAACCAAAACCTATGGGAAAAGTGTCACACCACCTTAAAGTGCACCGGGTGACTTTATTTTCTTTTAGGTATTTCCATCCTTTCCCTGCAGGTTGGAGCGTGACACATTTCAGACAGAATTAAGAATGACAAAAAGTGGTCCGTCACATGATAGCACTGGGATGCAGTGGAGGAAAGGTGCGTGCATGTGTGCGCGTGCATGTGAGGGATTACAGCCCCGACTAATTACCTTGTAAAATGCCATTCCCTCCATTTAAAACACAGCAATGCCACAATTCCAATAAACAAGCATTATTCCACACAAAGAGGCGGCGGGATCGCGGCCTGGAACCTTCAGCTCCAGCTGCCTCGTAAACAGCGGTCGTCATGGAGGCATGATTCCGTTCCATTTTTATCAGAGAGAGAATAAAACGCGAGTATTTATATTTTAGATATCTTTTGAACGAGGGAGGGAGGGGGGGGGGAGCGAATTCCACAGGAGTGTATTTCACTGCTCTTTAAGAGAAGTGTTTATTTTGACATGTTTGTAAATGGAATGAGGAATTAGATACACTCAGGCTCAGGCTAATAACAGGAGGAATAGAATAACATTTCCGTGTTCTTCAACGCATTGAAGCCAAATGAGAAGCTGAGCTAAATGTATTTTGAGACGAGCAGAAAGGGAAACGCGTCATTTGCCCGACCAGACCAGACGTGTGACGCCCGATGTCCCCGCTGCAGTCCAGGGAATCTGTCAGTTTTTTTGACTTGAGCGATAAGGGTCGCTCCAAAAAGTTGGAGGACAGCTGGGGTAACCCTGACTGAAGCTTTGTGGCTTTGCTGCTCTCTGTAGCTCGCTGCCAGAAAGGGATGAAAGCAAGTCGAGGCTCAGAACGTCTGAAATGTTTTGATAAATCTGTCCCTCATCGATTCTTCTATGAGAACACAGACTGCTTCTGCCAAAGGTTAAAGGATCCTCATGAAAAATGTTTGTTTTTCCTGATAGAAGGGATTGTAGACAATATTAAGCGGATATTTAAATTCTAAGGCATCAAAGCAAGTAGGTCCGTGGTGAAGGAATAGACGAGAGGTGTAAATCTGCCTGGATGATGATGAAATAAAACAGGAAATTAGGCTCCGGGTTAAAAGAATAGCTCAAAGCCGAGCAGACGACTGTTTTCTATCCTCCTCCTCTTCCTCCTCTTCCTCCTCCACCGGTATCGAGGCCCCGCGCTCCCTTGCACATCTGTCGGCATGTATCCGCCGCTCAATCGCTCTCACTGGGCCACGGCGGGTTCCCTAACAGCTCAGTATGGCTCTTCCATTAATCAAAGACACTTCCAGTGTCCCATTACAGAAACACTGCTACTCGGCCTGTCTGAAGCTGACAGCTCGCCAATTCATCTTCGGGGGAGAAAAAAAAAGAAAAAGCCATTGTGGCACGCCAGTCGCCTTTACCTGTTCAAACGAAGGGCTGTTAAGAGCGCAGGAAGACCTCTCGGAAATTGTTTTCTCTAGGTCAGGCAAACAACAAAAAAAGGTAAATTGCTTGTCTCAGGTAACACACAGGAGGAGCCGGCGGTGGCAGCGAGGGGGTGGGGGGTGGGGGGTTCGGGTGGAGGAAGAGGGTCAGCGAGGAAATAAGAGGATGGAGATGTGTTTGTTAAGAAGCGTATTTCAATGAGGCTGCAGGGGGATGAAATGCACCGATGCAGTTTACCGAAACGGCCTAAACACCGTCCTGACACCGAAGAGGAACCCGGTGCAGAGGAGGGCGGCCGATAAGTGCACCTCCTTACGCCCCCCCCCCGCTGCCTCACGGTGGCAGCTCGGGGGGGGTTGGGCTTTGTGTGGCAGAGATCGAGTAGAGACGGAGAAAAATGGACAGAATTCATGAAGGAATTTTTACTTTTGGAAGGTTTTCATATTGCCATTTCTATCATATGCATCAGTCAAACAGCAAAGTCAAACATTTGATTATGAGTAAAAGTTAATTAGATGATTTTTGAGCAGTAGGAGGAGGGATTTCTTTATATCATTGTCACCAAGACGATATAATTACACATTAACACACAGCTTGAAATGCCAGAGATCCTGACTGCAAAGAAAAAGGATATAGAAACGTTTTATTGTTTTAGTATCATCTAAATATCACTGTGACTCGAGTGCCGTTGACTCCAGACCAAGTTCCTGTTGGTCAATCCTGCAAAGAATCAGAGTTTTGCACTAAAAGTTAAGATTACGTCGAGATGACAAAGTTTCTTCCTATTTAAAAATCCCTGTTATTATTTTAAAGTAGTCTTCTGGCACTCGCACTGTAAATAGTTTAGCATGTGCAGCTGAGAGAAGGAAAAAGGCAAAGTGAACTGTGAAAAGCCAGCTGCTGCTGCTCAGGGTGTGTGGCTCGGAACTGGCAGCTGGTAACTCCAACATTTTTAGCTGCTTGGAAGTGGAAGAAGTGGCGAGTGGCTCGTTTCCAAACCTGAGGTGCAATCCCAGAAAAACATAAAGGCAAGAAGAAGAAGAGAAACCCGGCGATTACATTGTTCTCATTAGGATCCGATCTTTCTCTCTAATGAACACACTGACAGTAAAAGTGAGGGAGGCCGAATTAGAAAGGACAGCTTGTCCCCTCCCCTCAGCCCTCTGCTGAACCCCCCCCCCGCTCGATTTGATTGGCATAATGAGGTGAAGGCTAGTTGGCACAAAGCTGCTCCGGGGGGGCAAATGGAGACATTATTATTTTGTGCGTGTATGTGTGTAAAGAGGGTTTCTTGGCGATCCGCACCTCGGCCCCACTGGGCTTTTTAATTACCCTCCCCGTAACATGGCATCAGACTGGACGAGAGAGCGAGCACTGCCAACATGGGCATCGCAACCCTCTCTCTCTCTCTCTCTCTCTCCTCTCTCTCCTCTCTCCCCCTCTCTCTCCCTCTCTGTCTCTTGTCACCGTCGGACCCCAGCTGCAGTCTCGCTCTGTGCTTATTGGATTCTATCTACATGTATGATTGATTCAGCACCTGAACTGTGCTTTTCATGACAAGACGGCCAGACTGACACACAAACTGACACAAACACACAATGTCACACACAGACACACACACACACACGCACGCACACAGCAGAGCAAAGCACCCCAGCTGGCAAATATTTAACCAACCGTGAGCCACAGTAAGATGCCCACTCTGTTCAAGTAGGTTGGGACATTTTCGGAGCAGATGTTTGATTTGCTGCTCTGGAAGAGAAAGATTATAGTTGTCTTACTAAAAGACATTGTGTTGGTCTTTGTGTGTTGTGTGTGTGTGTGTGTTTCCTCTTGAAGCTGCAGTTTTGATTTGATGCGAGCAAAAACAGACAACAAAATCATCCATGTATTTCCAAAAAGGATTTGATTCCTGCTGGAGATTCACCTCAGTTAAACCTCAGCTCTTCCAGATGTTGGCCTGTGATTATTCTGTCGTTGCTATTAAACCAAACACTCACACCCATGATGCAAAGGGGCTTATTTGACTTAAAGACATGTGCCTACAATCCTAGATAAGCACCTCGTGAATCTGTAGTTTTGGTGAAGTTGTAAATCATCCGTGACCGCGTTGTGTCACAGGCAGTTTGGTGAGTTGAGGACACTTATTTTGGTGTTTACAGGCTTCTCCCATTGCCAGTGAAGCCCTATAATCACTCTGGCTGCAGCCACCACCATGAACGCTGCTCTCGCTGTGTTTTCCACATCTCAGGGATCTGAGCAGTTTAGCTCCGTGTGCACGTTGCTGGAAATCAGGACGCGTTCCGTATACTGTGATATAAGGTTGTGTATCTCCACTGTGTCACCAGCCTCTAGCTGTTGGTAATACACACAAACACAAACACGCTAGTTGGGCCATGAAGAACATTTAAAGGTCCTGTTTGTTGTTTTAATCGCCATCTCACACCACTGTCTGCCAACGCCTCCCCCACACATGCACACGCACAGACACATGCACGCACACACGCCTAGACACACGCACATGCCTTTTTTTAGTCAAAGCATTAGCAGTCGTATCGATTTCTTCCTTTATGCTTTTTCTAACCCCTTGTAAAGGAAAATGACCCCCCCTCAAGTCACAAACACGCACACACACACACACACACACACACACACACATGCAGACACACACACAGTAGTCACATAAGCCATTGCAGCAATCTACCCAGAGTAATAATTGTCCACATTATCCAGTGTTATTACTTATCATAACACCTCGTTATGCAATAATTCCATTAAACAACAATGTAGTAATTATTTTTCATATTCATCCCGACTCTCACTGTTCATTCAGTTTCCTCCTACTGAGGAACAATCGCTGCCAAATCTGATATAAATGCAGGAGGTTTATTAAACTCGTGCCATACGGCTCCGTCTCATTCCGTCTCATTCCAAGGTGCATTAGTGTCACATTGAGAAGTACATTATTTGTCGGGTAGTATGTTATCATCTGACGGTAGTGGTGTGTGATGTTTTCCCTCGCCGGGGTCGGGGGGGGGAGTCTGCTCTCGAGTGAAGGCAGCGACCCCGGCCTGACATCCAGACGCTACTATTTCAGTGTTCTGGCCCTCTGGCCAAAAAGCTGTCAGCACATATTTTATCCTTTTTGCTCTCACAGTACATTTCCTCTCGCTGCCTCTCTCTCTCTCTCCTCCTGTTGGACTTGTCTCTCGACCTCTCCTCCCTCTGTGTACACAGCAGTGACACAGACCCACTACCAGGCGTTAATGGATCCTCACAACCTCATTTGGTTAAATCATGTTATAAAAAGTTGCCTGTCGTGTTTTTTTTTACCAGCCAGGTTTCTGTGCATGATTCACTTTTAATGGAGGAGAACAACATCTCAGTCTATTCCTCCAACTTAGCAGGACGCCGTGGTCCTTTTTGTGTTTCGACAACAGAGTAACACAACTTTATTACAAATAATGTGTTTAGTTTTCACACGTTTGCTTTTAAATTGGTCTTAAATTTACTGCCTGGCAGCGTTTGCCTTTTTTTTGGATTTACCATTTGCATTTTCGTAATTATCTTTTATTTCCCACATTTTGCACTGTGCCACCGTGCACTCTGTTATTAGATATATTTCACACACACACACACATAAACCCCCCCCCGACTCTCACATGACCCTCCGCTGCACGGGCAGAGGCGCTGATTCAAGCCGACAGACTTTCTTGGCACAGACCGCCCACTCCATTCAGTGGCTGCTGTTCAGCTGTCATACTCGCTCGCTGAAGTTTCTCCTGTTAAATGTGTTTATCCACAGTTAACCACTCGTCCTGGGTCAGATATGATGAGAGCGAGAGGATGTGCTGCCTCATGACAGCAGCAGAAAAAGAGACATCGGGTATAAATGAGAGGAGAACGAGCTCCGGTAGCGTTGTGATACCGATGAGTCTCAAACTGAGGGTCTGGGATCCTCCAGGGGAAAGTGAGCTGGACTGCCAGAAATAGGAGCAATTGTCACGCTTCATTATCTTCCACTTCCTCTGAGTGAGCTCGGTGTGTAGTAAGTCATATTTGACATAGTTCTTCTCCCATGAAGGTAAGAATTTATTCAGTTTCAATTCATGTGGTGGATCCTGGAATCAAATAGAAACCTGCAAACCTTCACCGCAGCTAATTGGCCACTTGATCACCACGCTGCAAACTGATTAAATAAATACGCCCTGTCCATACATAGTTCTACTGGGAGATATTTGCATTATAATTTACAAAATGTATAAAAGAAAGTGAAGAAAGCAACTAAATTTATTAAATATATATATAATTAAATGATCTATGTGTCAAAAATACATCTTAAACTAGTTTCCAAATAATTTGATTGATATAAAACATATAAAAGGAGAAAATTCAGCTGATACTTTTTGGTATTTGGTTTTTTTAAGACGCTGCTGATTAATTATTGATCAACATTGTTAACCCAATAATCCTCTATAATCAGTCTACTAGTCAACTACCCAAGTGATTTTAAAACAGTTTTATTGATTCTTTCCACACGTTTATATATAAAGCAAATAGATAAGATATAGATAGATTTTTTTCCTCATGTTGTCTCACATATATACTCAATAGACACCGTATAGACAGAAAGTATAAATTTATTATACCGGTAGTTAGTGTAGATAGGTGCTTACAGGTGCAGACAACACATACACATCTAGGTGTAAGAGCTCTACAGCCATTAAAAAGGAAACAAACACAGCTATTACAGGAACTGTGATGTGTACAAGAACATAGTGTCACCCCGTCTCACACACACACACACACACACACACACACACACACAGCCACACACACACACACTGTTAAATGAGAGCGACTTGTTTACTGCAGCCCCGCAGAGCTCCGGCTGGGGCTGTGTGGGACGCCCGTGGGTGCTGTGTGGCTCTTGGAAGGCGGACGTGTGGTGAATGACAGTGCAGATAGCCCAGCGCCATCACCTGAACCTCCCCACGCCGCCCCATAAACACACACACACACACACACACAGACACACACAAGTTCACGAGGTCGGACGCATCAAAACAAGCTGCCTGCGGCCGTCTCAAGTGTGAAAATAAACCCTCTGCAATCTTCACCTTTATTCTTTTCAAGCGCCTTTATATTCCTCAGCATAGATTCAGTCGTTCCCTGCAAATAATCTTATCTGAGTTGTTTTTGCATGGACAGGCACACACACACACACACAAACACACACACACACTGGCCTGCCTCTATCTGTTTCCCAGAATGCGATCTGTCCGCCGCGTTACAAGGCGTACAGTAAATCAATCTCTGAGGCATTGCATAATACTTTGAGAGCCGAGTCCAAATAGCTAAATAATCACCTTGTCAACTGGTCGGCTCTGGCTCGCTCCGGCTCAGAATAAATAAAAATCACAAGGTCCCTCTCCCGTTTCCAGATAAACAAGTGTGTTTACTCTGAGTGAAGTTATGAGGCTCGGCCGTCCACACACGATACTCACTGGGTGCCAGCGGGTTTTTCTTAGATAAGCCACAATAAGTACCAGTTGAATTACATGTGCTGAACTCTATTTAGCTTTTTCTAATTTAGATTATGTTCTCTACGTATCATTTTGATAGTTCTGCGGGACTCAGGAAGTCAGAGTTCTAGTTTTTAGATCTTTGTTAAGTCATTTTGATTTTATTCTGTGGAACTTTAATGGGTAAAATAAGAATAAATCAGTGATTAGCATTGTATTAAAGTTAAGAAGGCATCAATTCTACAAACCCATCGAGCCATTTTTAGTTATAATAGTCATAAACATAACATTAAGCTTTTATTTGCAATGATTTGCTGTTTACTGATTATAAAAGACATTGTTCTTTTTAAACTAGCAACACATTTTTCCTCCCTGATGATTTCTTCACACTGACGAATCCAAATATTGAGCTCAGTTGCTTCTACAGTATTTTTGCGTCACTTTTCGCTCTTCCCAGGATAATAAATGTCATTTTTCTGACGCTTGTTGCTGTTATATTTATCATTTCTGATTCTTACTGCCGCAGCAAAGACAAAACTTCTCCACAAAGTAAAAGTTTGATCCCATTTGGTCTCATTCGAACTCTCTCCCTGCTCACACACACAACGCTATTATCTGCATTTAACAGCCCTCCCCCCTTCTTTTTCATTTTTGTGCAAGTGCTGTGCCATCACACAGGTTGTTGTGTTGTCGTGCTTGTTGCGAAATGCATCTTTTATTGATGTAACAGGTGCTTAGCTCGACAGTGGCAGTCAAAATAACCCATCTCCTCCTCTGTTGGGCTTTCAGAGTGGAAGCTAAAGTTAGACATCTTTGAGGTTTTTCTGCCACTTGATGGAAGGTGAAGCCGATGCATAATGCATGAGGAGAGAGGGAAGACTTCGTCTGGCTGCTTTTTATAGACCACCAAAGCTCTGCTGCTGCACACACACACACACACACAGACACAGACACACACACACAGACACACACACATGCCTGAGCCGACCGTCTCACTCGATGCGCTGTAACCTCTCTCAGATCAAGAAAGCCGGAGCAGAGGAAAAACAGGAATCTAGCAAACCGGCAACATTGTCGAGAGCGGAGAAGAAAAAAAGAAGCGAAAGAAACAACAAGACGAAACAGAAATGTTGACGCGCTATTTCGAGACGGCAACGTCGTTTGATGCACAAACCAAACGAGGGAGCAGCGGGGCTGGCGTCTGTCTCGAAGACGGGCTTTAACAGAAATACTTTACACATGTGATCTTACAGGCTCTCCTCCGTCTTTGTTCCCACCGTTCCAGCACTTCAGTGAACGTGTCTTTAGGTCTTGTTAAGAGTTATCACACAAGGGAGGAGTCGGGGATGTCAAATAATTTGCAGGCAAGTGGAGCTCCTGCTTGTGGTTGCAGGTTTTTTAGAATAAAACTCCATTTGCCGACCTGAAAAGTGTGAAGTTATCTTTCCTCTCTTATCCCTCTGATCCTTATTTAACCAGACCGGTTGACTAAGAGCACACTGTTGTTTATTAGTAATGACCACGGGGAGAATCTGCAGTGAGTTGCATGTACACACACTCCTACCTGTGAGAGCCTGTGTGGCTAACTCCCTTTATCTGCTGTATTGTCTTTCTGTGTCTTTTGGGGACTGGATAATAATATTTAAACATATAAATAAGCAAAGAACGAGAGGTCACAGTGCAAAAAGCTTCTATTTTCCATTTTCCACATATTACCAGACTGATATTGACTCCTCCTCCGTGAGCGATGAGTTCTCAGGTCGGCGGCTGAGACGTTTGAACACAACACCCGTAGTCTTGGTGGAATTTAAGTGTCTCGCCAAAAGGCTGAACCACTCGACGGGCTTTGATATAAAAAAAATGTCTCTGCAGTAACAAGAACGATATCTCCTGCCATTCAGGGGGGATTTGAACTGCAACCTCTGGGTCATGTTCTCTCTTCATTGTCACCTCTTCATTGAATAAAGGGACTTTGTCGCAGGGTGAGAGCTCTTCGCCAGGTTTGAAACGGCTTCCTGAGTGAGACCGAGGGTATTAGGGAGCGAATCCCAACTTCTGAGCTTCGGGGGAATCCAGGTATCTAACTGGGATTAGGGAGAAATAGTCGGTTCCTGCCCAGGAAGCACAATTAGACGTTTCACGGATTGTTCCCCTTCTCTCACCTGAGAACCGCCCGGCTCCTGTAGCCGTGCGTCCTCCGGCAGCCATCGTGCCTGGGTGGCGATAATAAGAGGAAACAGCCGTGGAGCAAAAGAAGCGGTTATACTTCTCACATTATTTCATTGCAAAGAGAAACTGAAGCATCGTTTCCCTTTAAGGAAACTGAGATGTGACACTGCCCAGAGGGGGTTTTATTTTCTTGGCCTCATAGGAGCAGATTTCAGGGATAAGATTCAAGTCTTAACTGACAGGGTTTGATATCATGGAGTCCTCGTCTGATGTTTGCTCCTCCGCTTTTAAAAATGTATTTCCCCAAAAAATATCGCAATCATATGGAAAACTCTGAGTATCTCATGCAACATGTTAATGGACGAGCAGACGTTTTAAATCTAATAAATGAAGCTGATGAGCACATGTATTCTGTGTGAGGGTGAACGTCTCCTCACTGTTGTCAGTAATTAAGGCTTTAATGGCAAAATAAGATTTTTAAATCCCTCGCATCTTTACGCTCTCCGCCGCCACCACTTCTCCCTCTTGCACGCCAGACGCTGTGCATTGTGGGTAATTTTCAGCCTGAATAAAGTCATGAGAAACATTTATTTAACGGACGCACATCTCAATGACAGAATGAGCCACAGCGGATAAATGAAGCCGATGATTTTTATGCCCGGTGGCGCTTTAGAGGGCCTTGAGGACAAGATGACATTTTAAATTCCCAGCTTTAGAAATAGAACCTCATCTTTCTGGGCCTTGTTACTACACGGTTGTGTTAAATAACACAGAGCTGCGTTCGGCTTGTCGGTGGCTGACTCCGGTCAGAACTCGTATTGCGTCTCTTCATCCGTCTCAGGTCTCATTTCTCCTCCTGCACTTTGAAGCTAGGGACACATGTCGGTGAAGGGAGGAGGACGGAGAGGAGCTGGAAACTGCATGTAGCGCCATTAGTAGCCCGTGCAAGGCATTAATTAGTCCTGTAGGTTAGGACACCTCTTGTGGGCTAACTCAGACATGACTGATTGGATTTTAATGAAACTTGTGTGAATCATTAATCCATCCATCCTCCGTACAGCCGGCTGTCAAACTCTCCCTCGTTATCAAAACTGCAGCGATGAGATGAAATGAAACGATGCGTCCAGAGGAGGAGGAGGAGGCGGAGGTGGGCGCCGCCATCGAAAGGTGACACATTTGTCTCTGATTGGCCGCGACAGCGTCTGTGTCACTCAAGCGAGAGAACACGATTACTGTTTTTTGTTTTTTTTCTGTATTGTATTGTTTTTACCCCGGTAAACATGATATAGCTGTTTTTCCACCGGAGACACCCACAGGGCAAACTCGGGGGGTGGGTTGGTGTCTGCGATATTATAAATAACACAGTGAGGATGAAAGGCTGTGCGTGTCCCTCCATCTCTCCTCTCTCTCCCCCTCTCTCTCTCTCGCCCCTGCCTGCTACTCATCTATGCTCAACACGAGTGCCTCGGCGTTTGGCGTGTGTGTGGCTTGAATTTATATGAACGTCTCCCCGGCGAGGGACAACGGGGGCCGAGTCATTGATATGTGCGGGAGGACTCGGGGATAAACAGCCCACGCCAGACCGGTGTTACGCCAGCTCGCCTGATACATTTTGATTGAGCAAAGACAGAGGGGTGGAGTTTGGGGGTGGGGGGTGGATGGGAGGGCAAATGGAATTGGGGGGGGAGGCTTAAGAGAATCGTGATGAAACGACAGCAACATTTTCACCTGGTTTTTTCTCCTGTCGGCAGAAAATAGACCCGCGGTGACGCACACACTGGATAAACGCACCGCACTTACACGGAGCTGTTCTCGTCTAATCGACCACTCAGAGGGCTTCACGCTACACATTCACCAATTCATGCACACACTCATTCAGCTCAAAGATACTTGGACGTGAGAGCTGGAGGAGCCAAACCAGTGACCTTCCCATTATAAGATGAGGATGGGAGCACCTTAACAAATAGCAGGACGCCGCTACTCCCCGCCCTTGTTATTGTGTTGTTCACCTCTACATGCAGCCTGTGGTTTAGTTTTTATCCAAAATATGATCGGCCACCATCACTATTCCCCTCTCGCCCTCTCTCGCCGGTCTCTGTGTGACACGGTCAGCCTCCTAATGGACTGGAAACTCACACTGGGGGGGGATATAAAGTCCCTTGTCGCTCCGTCTCCCTGTGTCAGATAACCAAAATAAGAGGTGGCAGCGGCGGGACACTGCGACGCTTATGGCCACATTAGGATCAGCCACCAAAGTGACACCGAATTGCCTCGTGCATCATTTGGGCTTTGTTCACCATGACAGGGAGTCGTGTCTGTGAGTGTGTGTGTGTGTCTGTGTGTGTTTGTGTGTGTTTAGCGGTCCCTGTCCGCCCTGTGCTTTTATCCCCGAAATGGATGAACCATCGGTTGGGGTCTAACTTCTCGAGTGCATTATCCCACTTCATAATTTGTGAAAGTCTTTTTATTGACCTTTGTCTGTGGAGTGTTTTCTGTCAATTCCCCGCTCAGTTTCTGCCTCGTGACTTTCCTCCGTGATCGTTTCACATTAAGACTTCGATATTTTTAATTCAGTGATGGTTTCAGATGATATTTGAATTGTTTAGTTTATTTAAAAATCTGGTTTTACAGTATTAAGGCAGTAATTTGTGTTGCTCTGACCCACAATGTTGAACAATACACACATTATTCAAACCAAAACAAATACATTTGTCCTCAGGAAAGGAAAATACTTCTTCTGTTTTTTAATTAAATCAATTTATTTCAGTTTAATTATTTAGTTTCTGTCACAGTTGCTGAAGACATAAACAAGAGCCGTCTTTTAGCAACAGCATTGGAGTATATATATATAGAATATATATAAATGGAAGTAAATTTGGTTAATTTGTGTATTTTACTTTAGTTTCTACCGGTTTAAAGAGACATGAGAGTACAAGGTCAAAAACTATCATGGGAAATATCTTGTTCAAGATACGAAACTTGTAATCTTCATGTCTTTTACCTGATTTGCCATCAATTTCTAATAAGTAATTAATATCAACGTATACAAATCTCCAAAGGTGACCTGATGAACTTAAGACCAGTTCACTTTCCTTTTTATGTCAAATTTGTCGTTTGTGCATTTTGGACAAAGACACTTCACAGGGAGGGAGATGGATAATTATTTAGTGTTGTAGGCTAAGCTAACAGCTAATGTGGGAGAAACAGTCTCTGCTTTCTCTGATTATCTGTTGTTTTTCATCTGATCCACAGAAATAATGAAGACACACACACACACACACACACACACACACACACACACACACACACACAGAGAGACGCAGCTTTTCCTCAATTTACCACCTCTTATCAATTGCCTCCCTTTTATCTTTTAGTGTTTTCTTCTCTCCATCTCAACCCTCCATTCCTCTTTCTTGCACAGCTTTTATTTACGAACATTGTTCCAGGTTGTTTTATAGCTCCCCTCAGGACCAGGGAGGATGGAAGAAGGCAGAAGATGGGGAAAAATAAAAGATGAAAGGATAGAGAGCAACACACTCAGGGCTGCTGAGGGAGAAATAGATTCTGGGCAGGCGATGAGAAATAAGTGCAAGTCATCAAGCGCGGCCCTGCTTGGCTTTTTCCCTTTTTCCCGTCTAATAGTTTAGATGTGGTGATATGAAATGTTGATGTGAGCTGATCAGCGTGAGTCTGGAGCAGAGTCATTTGATTTAATGAGGTTTGGCAGTCGTTCCGCTGCCTGTGTCAAAGCCCAATCATGTGAGATGTGGATGACTCAAAGCCATCAAGGGGACGCTGGAGTTGTTTTCACTTATTTTATTTGTTGTGGCACGACAGAGCATTAGGGCCACTTACAGGCAGGAAGATAAATCTGTGATCAGGAGAATAAAGTGGCAGAATTACAAGAATAAAGCTGTAATATATTTCGAGGAAAAATTCACAATTTTAAAAGAATAAAATATTGGTTTTGGACAATATTTGAGAAGGAGGGATATCAGAAGAACAGCCAGTCATGGAGTTTATCAAAAAATATCAAATATATCGTTTTTATTTCAGAAAACATCTGCGATTTCGAGAATATTGTTGTAATATTACAAGACTAAAGTCGTAATATAATGATAATTGTATGATCTAATGAGAATAAAGTCATAATTTTAAAAATAAACATCTGAGACTTAGGTTAATATAGTGCTGAAGTGCTATATAACTTTGTTATTTGTGAAACTAAAGTTTAACTAAACAAGATGCTCCACATTCAACATTTTGAAGCAGCAAGACTTTATCCACATAAATATGACATTATTCTCATAATATTATGAGTTTATTCAGGTAATATCACCAATTGGTTCTCAAACTCAGATTAATTCCCTCTGTAAGTGGCTGTAATATTTCATCATATCATATATCACTTTACTTTGACTTTTATTTTCCTCTGTCAATCTGACGAGCAGCAGAACAGGTGGGAAGCTCAGTCTTCACCGAATGAGTTGGTTTATGAAATATGGCTAAAACAAGTCCTGCGGCAAAATGAAGAAGAAAAACAATGAAGTCGTGAATTACACGCGTCAAGCTGTTGCTGCTCAATAACGCAGTCCTCTAATCCAGTCACATTTCAAACACACACATGCAGACACACACACGTGCGCTCACACAGCCCTCGGTCGGGTTGTGTTTTACGAGGAGGCGCGCTACACGAGGTGATCAGCATATGTTTTGTTGACATAAATTTCAAATTTATTGCCGTTGTCAAAAGTGACTGTTGGACAAAGTCGATTATTAACTGAGTAAATGGCCTGAGAGAGTTTTATGTGAACTTCCTTAATGGCTACAGTCAGTCTGTTTCTAATCACCCCCCCGCCCTCCCTCCCCAAGCCCCCACCCACCTCACACTCACACACACACACAACTCATCATCTATTTCAGAGGCACAACATGCGTGTGTGTGTGTCTGTGTGTGTGTGTGTGTGTGTGTGTGTGCGGAGGTCTATCCGAGCTAAATCACTGAGCTGAGACAATATTTTTACTATCCTTTTACATATCATTAAACTCTGCCGGAGCTGAATCACAGTATATTATTAGCTCCGCTTAAGCACATAAATCACTCGGAGGCGTATTAATCACCCGAAATGCTTTTTTGTTTCTAATTATCATTTCATTCTATGGAATCAAAAGCTGAGAGCGCACCATCGTCGTGGCGACGCTTCCTCCCTGTCCTCAGACCAGTTCTTTACTGAGTTCATATCTGTCAGGTGACCTTGGTTTCCTGTCTAGTGTCTCTCCTGTTGGAAATATTTGGAGATTTTATTTTTACCTTTGAATCATAGATGTTCTGGATCATCTATGAGTCACCTAACCGCATAATGGTTCCATTTGTTTCGACTACTTCAACCTTTGGTAAATGTCCAATGAGGAGCTGGTGAACCTGGTGTGTTCAACTGGTTGTGGAGTATATGTCCCTTGACTTCCAGCTAATAAAGCTGGTGTGTCTTTAGTGGGAATCTGGGGTTGGTAGTTGACTTTATGACGATCCTGCAGCTCCTAGGCTCAAGAGCTCTGTCAGCAGCACGCTGGTCCCAGGTCTGCTGATGAAGAACGAGCCAAAACTCAAGTACAATGATCCAAATGTGGCTGTTGACATTGGGCCTCTCTAGAAGCAGTTGTAAATCACTGCAATCCAATGTGTACATTATCTACTGCTGCTAATTCTGTTTACATTAAAAAGGAGAATGGCTTCACACCCTATGGACAGAGCCAGTAGTGCTCCAAGTCCTAAACCTGTCCTTTTACAGACTAAATTACTGGAGCAGCTGCTGTTACCATTCTGTTGAACATCCAGTAATGTGCTGTTTCAGTGTGTAGTGTGAGCTGTTGCAGCGGAATTCACCTCGCACTCTACAGGGACACACACACAGACACACACAATCACACACAGCATTTGGCTCATCAACACTTACATGTACGCTGGAAATACATGGCATTGCTTCCACTTCAAGTGGCCTTAATAAGTCCGTCCGCACCTTATCAGTGCTCTGTCTGCGGGGCACAATGGTCGGATTGAGCCGGGACACAATGGGCCTCTGAAAGCCTTTGTGCCCTGTGTGTGTTGTGTTGTGGTTTACCACTTGTGTGAGTTGTCCCCCCCCCCTTATCAGACTGAAAGTGTGTGAGAACATCACCTATGATCCTTAAAGGGAACAGAATAAAAAAAAATCTATTCCAACCCTCTGCTTTTGTCCGTTCGGTTTGTGTGTTGTTGAATTTGTCTCGTTCCTCGTGGACGCCTCTTCAAAGACAGAATTACGTTTTGTGGTTATCTAACAGTAAAGGTCGAGCGTCGGTCCTTCAGAGGTGAAGCATTCGATTGTTGCTGGTTTGGCACCAATCACGGGGGGCAGGAATTCCACTGCAGAGGTGGCAGGGCCCGCAGTTTGTCTCCTGGCAGTTTCCTTAATAGGCCCCGAATGCCATGAGTCAGTCTGGTGCAATTGCTATTGATCTGTTCTACTATATGTGTAACCAGGAGCAGCAGGTCGGTGGCACACGGCATCTGATGGTGTATTGTGGTGCCTGCTCCTCGTCAGGCTCGAACACCTCTGCTGCTCGTTGGAAGCTAAGAACTCTAATGATATAAAATGATATCAAATGATGTAGGACTCTGCTCTGCTCCCTCACAGGTTGATATCTCACAGTCTGAGAGTTTGCTTTCCCCCGTCTCTCCTGTTTTGCCTTTTTCCCAAAAAGGCATTTGACCCTCACAGGGCCTTGTACTTCCCCTCTACTTGCCAAAGGGCCATTATTCTGACTTTGGTTTCCAGGGTCTCTTCACTGAGTTTCGGACCACGACAACGGCAATCATGATTTCCTCATTTCAGATTTGTCCTACTCTTCTTTCTGTGTTTTTTTAAGGAGGTTTCAAGGCAATTAATTGTCACTTAATTCAAACTAGACTTAATAACTCCTGCAACCATTTGCCCAAAGGACAATATCACGTCTCTGTGTCTGTCTCCGTCTCGCTCGGTCTCCCCGCCGCCCCCCCCCGAGGCACAAAAGAGAGCTGTAAATCAATTTGCATTCGACATCTGACATCAATCAGTCATGTTTTGGGAGAGTGGCACCGCCTCCTCCTCTGCGGCGGCTCTGTTGAGAGACACTAAGATGGATGGCTGTCATCTCGCCCAAGTTGAGCGGATCCCTTATCAAGGGCATTGTTTCCCCGAGACTGCACTCGGCTGATCGCTCTGACTCGTCGGCGGAGGCCTCCACAATCCATCTGGTTGACGTTGTCTTGTTTTGCCTGCCAGAAGCACCGGGAGTGTGGAATCTGTCATGAGTCCCAGCACGTTTCTGGGATATATATATATATATTTCGAGTTTTGCATTGAGACAGTCGACTCGGCTCTGGAAACATGCTCATCAAAATCAATGAAGACTTTAAGGGGGCCAATACCAATATTTGTAAAATAAATATCTGGCAAAACTCCTTAGACGTCGTTGTAAAACAGTTATTTACGGTTCGAAACTTTGTAAACTTTTATTATAAATCCATCAGAATAAATCAGTCAGTCGATATTTAAAAAACACGACAAATATGTGTTGAAGTTTATTGATTTGTGTCAAATCTCCATCAACTTTAGGAATAAACCACGACAGTCCTGAAAGTCCAAATCCTTTTCTCTACCTCTCTATTTGAAGTTCTCGGGAGGCTTAGGGCACTGAGGCAGTTGTTTGGCAATTGGTGTCACCTTAATTGCTTTAGAGCACTTTCAGATACCTCTCAAGAATAATATGCTTTGTAATAAGCCGTGGGGTCTTTGGGGGATTTTGTAACACACAGGGAGAGAGAGAGAGAGAGAGAGAGAGAGAGAGTTGTGGGCGCAGACTTTATGTTGTCGGAGGTTATTTCGTTACCAAAACCTTCGAGGCCTTTGTCAACTAATCAAATATTGACCCCTAGCCTTGTGGAAAAAAAGGACATTTCATAGCAGATCTGATTCTGTTTAGTCAGAAACTGGCCCATAAATAGCTCATACACTAAATAGCTGCTCTGTGTGTGTGTGTGTGTTCTGCATTTAGCATCTTATCCGTCTGCAGCTCTTGAGATGCAGGGAGCCGACAATCCCTCTGCTTGAATAGCGTCTGGTGATTTACAGCACCGAGTCACGGTCGGCTGCTCCCTGCAGAAGAATATGTGCAGCGGTTGGACGGCTTGTTGCCCTGATGGTTATTGTTATGTGCTGATGTTATGATTTATGGAGTGTGACAGTTTTTTTTTGTTGTTTTTTTTTCACCCCCCCCCCGAGGGCTGCAAAAAGGGCCGAAAACCTTTGGCCGTCAGCTACGTGAACACTTTGCCTCAGACGCCTCTTTCTAACCAGCAGACTCCAGACAGTAATGTGTTTGTTTTGCTCTTTGTCAACAGGAAGATGCACAGTGGAATGAAGACCTACGGCTGTGAGCTGTGTGGGAAGAGCTTCCTCGACAGCCTCCGTCTACGGATGCATTTGCTGTCTCACTCAGGTGAGGGAAATCAAACTAACCCAAATCACAACCCTGTTAACCCACCCCCCCCCCACCCCCCACACCACCATCATTATGTAGAGAGAGAGATAACAGAGGCACCTCCTGTTCCCTGGGGGCTGCTGCTGTTGATTTTAAGCGAATGGATGAAATGACATTTCCTTATTGTCACTGAAGCAGTAAACAGCAAAGTGCTTCCCTCTGAGTTTTGTTGCTTTCGAGGAATACAGAGATTAGACATTTTTGAGTCATTTGAAACTTTGTTGGAAAGTCTGTAGAAACTGATGGAGGTCAGAGGTGAGAGAGTTGCTCATTAAACGGCCGACCAACGGTTTGAACCCAATTATTTCTTATGACAACTTTCCAACTTTGACCACAGTGTCCAGTATAACTTGGCTCAGTGAGTTTAATGGCTTTTCAAATCAGTTCGCATTCAAAACTGTACATTGGCAATGAATGGAATCAGATATATGAAATTTGACATTGTCAGAATTAGAAGAGCTGAGGTCAAGGGTCAAAATTGCTTAGTGCGACCCCTCCTATCAAAGACAACCAAGGAGGTAATGTTTTCACCTGTGTCTCCTTGTTTGTTAAAAAACAAGATGACTCAAAAAGCACTGAAGTAATTTATATATGATTCGGGGAGGGAAGGGGAAATGAGCCATTTTACTAAATTTCTCAGAAAATACTCCCTGAATTTGTACATTTTAGTGGAGACCCTGATTTAACTCCCGATCTGATGTGAAACAATGTTGAATCAGCCGTTGTTTGGCCTTGGGCGGGGGGGGAGAGGGGTGTGTGTGCTCAACCTAAATGCCGTTTTAGTTTCTGTATTTGTTCACTTACATTTTCTATCAGTTTCATCTCCTCCTCGAGGCTGCAGCCCTGAATTTAACCAAGTTCCACATCCTTGAGATTTTCATTTCGATCGTTTATTTACATGAATGGGAAACAAAAAGATAAACCAGCGGCAGAGTGTGTTGGTGCGGTCAGTGATCGTAACGCTCTGAGGTGCGAAGTGTGGATGCTCCTTTTAACAGGAGACTGGATGTCTTGCAGATTTATCCACCAATAGTCAAACTGCAGCCTTTCCTCCTGAAGGAATCGACAGTAGAGCGACACTGCGAGCTGAACAAAGGGGATGACTTACCTCACATGTGCTTCATCTCACTCTAAACATGCCGGGTGTTTTTCTTTTCAACATGTGAATGTGGAGCGTAACCCACTTTCAGTGATTTGTGGATTAAGTGAGTGTTCGAGCTCAGTAAATCTGAGCAGCTCTGGTGAAACTCACCCGGAGACGAGGCCTGCACATCGTCCTCCTGTCGCTCTACACCTCCATGACATGAGGGGTCTGAAAAGTCACAAAACACTGGAAGCATTGAGAGGTCCGGCCTGCCACTGTTACACCCCTCACCCCCCCCCAAAAGACACACACACACACACACACACACACACACATACGCGTGCCAGCACTCCCTGTGCACTGAGCCTACTTAGTGCAGCGCCGCTTTAATGGCATGGGCCGCTTTTTATAGGCAGCAAAGAGCTCCTCGGTCCTAAGGCCCTAAGTGCAGATGGTTTATTGAGACACTGTAAAAGCCATGGGACCTCTGAGGGAACCCCTCCTGCACACACACATGCATGCACACACACATGCAGACACACACAACCCCAAATCCATGGGTTGTCGTTGGTTCGAGGCCCCTGTTCTGCTGGGTTCCCTGTTTTTCCAGTGGTCCCACTAAGTGGTCTGACGTGGCTACTTGGCGTTATCGCCCTCAGCCGCTAGGAAACACACACACACACACACACACACACACACACACACACACACACATACACACTCTCAGAAGACGGAAAACAATAATTGCCAAGATCATTTGTTTGTTTGTGTCTCACCAAATTCCAAACAATGGAGTGCGATGGATTCCCAAACGCTCCCGCTATGTTGTGACAAAGATGAATGACAGGCGCACGCTGGGCCGGTGAATTGGCTCAGCACCGCGGCTCAGCGTGTCAAAAACAAAAACTTGCTCCAAGGAAATATTCACTGTTTATTTTAAAATTACAGCCCGTTTTCACAGCCCCTGCTGCCCCCCCCCCACCCCCTCGCTCACTTGTCAAAGCGGGGAGGAGAGAGAGAGAGAGAGAGAGAGAGAGAGCGCTCCGTCACAGGAACAAATGGGATGGTGATTGTTATGGAGATTTTCTCTCTGTCTACCCTGTGTAGTAGTTTGTGGGTCCATGGGCAGATGTTGTGTTTCCCATGTTGATCTCACATCGTGCTGCACAGCTCCGCGGCTTGAAAGTGAGCATGAATTTAAAACTGGTCTTAAAGTCAAGAGTTATGACAAAGTGGGAGCTGTGGGTGAGTCGAGGTAATCTGGTGCTCAGACACTTGTTGCGTGTTCCTGACGTGTGTGTGTGTGTGTGTGTGTGTGTGTGTGTGTGTGCGTGTGTGTGTGTGTGCGCAGTGCACTTCTTGCTCCAGTGGGGATTATCCTCAAAGAGCCAATGCTCAGACAGAAAGTTCAACTTTATGCTGGCGCTGTATTAGTCATCGTAGTTTTTAAAAGTTGTGGGCATGCTGGGGCATTGTTTCTTTATGTCCCCATGAGTAATAGTTCTACTCTTTACTGGCACTTTTTAAAATAATCCAAACATGGAGTTTTGAGCAGTGTTAGCTATTAACAAACATTTTATATGAGTTGGTTATTCAGCGTTATGTCTGTGGTCTCTTACGTTTTCAAAATCGGTGAATAGTTGAATATCCTCTCGTGTGCACCAAGTTTTAGATGATTCTCAGAAAAGGACTCAGGAGGCCGATGTCAAACTAAAATAGTAAATTTGCTTATTTTGTAGAATCCTCCCCAAAACACAGGAAAGGTCCAAAAACACAATGGGGATCATAACAGTCAGGGACAGAACCAACACAACCATGCAGAGAGGAAGTGGAAACGGGTTGGTGGGTATTAGACATATTAATGATGGAATGGAGGAGGAGGAGGAGGAGGAGGAGGATGCAAACGAATGAAAGGATGAAGAAAGAGACTGAAACTCGAGGGTTGAGAGGTAATGTGTCTTTCTGTTTTGTTGTTTCAGGCCTGAGAGAGACTCACTTCTTACTTCTTGATTAAAGTATAAATATCTCGTGGAACGTGTAGAGACAGATTAAGATAAAAGTCACAAGATAAACACGGCGTTCTGTGAAGTGCTGCGACCACATCAGCACCCCGAGCGTCGGCTTCAAACAGCTCCTGTGATGTCAACAGGTTAATGACAACAACTCGCAGTTTGTGACTCGCTGACTTCAGGGGGCGAAGAGTCTGCTGATGGGAGATCAAATGGAAACAAAAAAAAACACACAAAATAACATCAGAAACCAAAGGAAGAGCCGCCGTGCACTCCACCTTGAGAGCGGCAGCCGAGCAGGGAGATGTGGGCAGGGTATTTATAGCGACGGCGGCAGCAAGTGCACAAAACTTTTCTTTCTTTCTGTTCTGTTCTCTCCTCTTTCCGAGTGTGTGGGGGGGGGGCGCCCTTGATGCTCGACTTCAACCTGTACTGTTACACACATCAGTGTTGATTCATCGGCGCTTTGGTTCTGGCGTGAAAAAGGCGAGACGGAGCGACGGTTAGGGAAGAGACGGCGACTGAGGCGAAGCTGCTTTGATAGTTTTTGTTGTCTGTCTCTCTTTCTTTTTTTTTCTTGTTGCACTTTTCTCCTCCACCTCCACCTCCGCCTCCGCCGTTTGACTTTCAAGGCTTTTTCTCGGTCTGACGCCGCGTCTCGATTTTTATCACGTCTCTCTCTCTCTCTCTCTGTCTGTCTCGCTCTCTGTAATGATGACACTTCACCGAGTCCCAAAACCCCTCAACCTCACAGCCAACCCCCCCCCCACCTCCTCCTCCTCCGCCACCGCCATCATCCTTCAGCTCGCTTCAGAAAAGACAGAATATTGGGGAGATGAAGCGAGAGAGAGAAAGGAGGCTCTTTGGTATTCACAGAGTGTCGTGGATGTGGAGCGTGTTGAGACGCTGTCTGTCTGTCTGTCTGTCTCTCACTCGCTGTCTCTCACTCTCTGTCTGTCTGTCTGTCTGTCTGTCTGTCTCTCACTCTCTGTCTGTCTGTCTGTCTGTCTGTCTGTCTGTCTCTCACTCTCACTGTCTGTCTGTCTGTCTGTCTGTACAGAGCCCTTGGCGGCTCGCCACTCTGGGCCGCCTGCCACCACTGAGGGTACAGTATGTACAGTCCACCTTGTGCCAGCTATTTATTTATCTTTCCTCTCTCTCTCTCTCTCTCTCTCTCGCTCTCTCTCTCTCTCTCTCTCTCTCTCTCTCTCTCTCTCTCTCTCTCTCTCTCTCTCTCTCTCTCGCTCGTCTCATTCTGTCTCACTCGTTCCCTCCAAATTCTTTTAAATCCCTTCCTGATGTTTAGCGTTTGACAGCGTTTGCCAGAGCCGGATCCTGCACGGTGGTGCCGGTGAAATGATACCGGCAGTTTCACGCCACAGGTGAACAGTAATAGCAGCAATTTGTGAACAAGGAGCAAATTAAACGACAATAAAAAAAAAGTAATAACAGTCATTTTGGATTGAATCAGAGCTCGGGTCCGGTTTCACAGATTGTCGGGCGATCTAAAGCTTGTGTTTGTGATTTGATTCTGATTCTTTGAGCTTGATTTCAATCATATTTCATCCAGTTTTTAGCCTGTGTGATATTTATTTAAATCGCCTCTAGAGCTGCTTTAAAATTTAGTTTCATTAATTCAGTTTGTTCAAAAAATAACTTGTTTACATTTGACTAAAAAGAGAAAACTACCCAAGATGCACTCGTGAGAATCGTAAAGAGCTAAATCAACTCCTAAATCGTTTTGGCACCTGAGCAAAGTCCAAGGTGAAGAAAATCCACGAGCTTCAAACGAGAGCCGACAGATCTCCTCGTCTCTGTGGCCACAGACTTCTCATCAGGCAGCTTTTATAGTTTAAGAGCGTTAATCCTCTGTTTACAGTATGTACACATCGTAAAGACCCATTGGATTAGCCGGCTAAGTGTGTGTGTGTGTGTGTATGTGTAAATGTGTGTGAGTGTGATTTTATTTTTCTAACCACCAGTTGCAGATAAGCTTCCTGCTCAAGGCCTCAATGTGATGATAAATATGAAGGAAGCAACAGTCGTCATATTTATCAATTAATATAAAATCAAGCGAGTTTCCCTGCATTGTTTTGAAAAAGCTGGGACACGACTTTATGATCTATAACATCTGAGGATCAGCTGTAATCTCTCAGTTCAGAGTTTATCAAAAAGTGACATGATCCAAAATGTGGAATTCATTGTGTAGAGATTTACGGTCATGGGATAAAACCATCTTCCAAACACTACACAACAGAATCAGTGCAAGGGACAATAATGCGGAAGACAACAGGTGGAAAACAATGACAAACAAGTAAACAAAGTCAGGACAGAAAGATACAAGTTAAAACCTTAGACTTGAAGATCAAAAGAGGGAGAAGAATAAAGATATATAAATAAATAATGAAGGAAATCATGGAACAGTGAGATCATGATTGGAAACATAAGTAATTTGTGGTTGTTCTTCTTCGTTTTGTTTAGTAGTGTTTATTCAAACTGTGTGTTTCAATATCCTTCTTCTTCTTCTTCAGCTTGATTTCACTTTTCCAAGTGAGGATCTTTTGGAGACTTCTTCTCACTGGAGAATTTAAACATTTCCACACAATAATAGGCACAAACAAAATTATAATGAGCTTTGTAGTTTGGACACAGTTGATCTTTAACCGTCATCCTAACAAAGTCAATCCCAGTTCACCCATAAACACGTATTATCTCCAGATTATTGATGGAAACAGAACTTTATGTGAAAAGATCTCTGGGCCTTTGTGTCGTGTGCTGGCACAGTGTGTCGGTGTGTGTGTGTCACACAGGCCTCATCAGCTCGGTATGCTTGTGTTTGGTTTGTACATTAGTCAGCCAGAACATCCAGTACTGTGTATTTACAGAGGGCGTTAGGACAGTGTCTCTGACCCTGCAGCCTAAAGGGAATTATTATTTTACGACGCGCTACAGTCAGTGGCACCGCTCCATGTGGAAATGGAAGATTTCTGGCGATGGCGCCGCCCTTGTGGTAGCATCGAAAAAGGACCAGTGACCCCTTTAAAAGTTAAAAATTCACAAATAACCCCCGAACCTAAGAAGATTTTTAAATATAGAACATGATGCAATATGCAGAGAAAAGCTGTTTAGTCTGAGTGTGCGTGCACCTCATGCCCAGTCGTCTGTGTGTTAAGCCTTATTCCATAGTTGATTTGAACTGAGAGGTACACACGCTTATTAACGTTACTGCGAATGTGCCCGAGTTAACCAAAACTCCTGTTTCCCAGCTGTTCCCAGACCAGATGTTCCTCCTGGCTGCCTAAATTTAAAAAAGCTTTGTTCCAAACTGATCCCAATCCGAGCGTGGGAGTGAAATACCCACGAAAAGCGTCCGGCCGTGTTTAGATGAGAAGAAATGCACGGAATCTGGATATGGGGTTTGCATCCCCGTCCCCCTCATCCCTCTTTGTCTCCAGCTCCCATCTTTTTTTCCCGTGGCGTTTGTTTGGCTGACGGCCGGTCGGATGTTTTGGCCGCGTGCCGGCTCTTCCCTCTCGGTGATGACGACATATTTGTGCCGGCAGGTCTGGATGTTCTGCCAGCATTCCAGCATTTATGATCGCTCGCAGATGTGAGTCCAGGAACACACTGTACTGTACCCAAACCCAGAAATTAATGAAACTTGACTGCCTTCCAGGCCACAAATTCCTAAATGTGTGTGCGTGACTGTGTGTGACTGTGCATATTTAACTGTGTGTGTGTGTGTGTGTGTGTGTGCATGAGCGAGAAGAGAGACAGTAGGCTCTAGGGAGGGTTGGAGGGAGGGAGGGAGGGGGGGCTGACATGTGCTATTAAAAGCAAGTAGCAGGAAAAGAAGTAGTTCAGAAAAAAAATATATTATGGCCCAAAGTGTAAAGTACATTTTGTAACCACAGCTGATGTTCCTGTCATGCTCGCATGAGCTCCCCCCCCCCTCGCAATATACATCAGTGCTCTCTGCCCGGGTTGCGTTAACACAACATGACAAACAGCAGTCGCTCGCACAACCATAACATTAACTTAAAGCCCCCCCACCCCTCACCCTCCCACCTTCACTCCTTACAACACTAACCCTGACCTGTTGATTCAAACGCTCGGCGCACCGACGGCATTATGCAACCGCACAAATCTCAGCTGGGTTGTGTTACATTAGACGAGGGCGCGCCGAGGACAAGTGTGCGAGGTGACAGGAGGCCGGGTCGACTTCCAGTTCTGTAGCCTGAGCCGCTGCCACGGGCTGATATTTTGATTTCACCGGCAAAGAGAGAGAGAGAGAGAGAGGTGGAGGGTTGGGGGTGCGTTGGACTTGTTAGACCTCTGTCCTGGGCAAATGTGACTTCATTGGAAACGTGTTGCTCGGAGCAGCTGTGCTCCTTTTACCCAGAACTCGGTGTACCTGCGCTGAGAGGTTCTTGGAAAAGAGCCCGGTGTGTTTCTGACAGAAATCACACGTAAAAATAGCCCCAACTGAAAATTAAAAATAAAATAGCCCCAGTGTGATACGTGAGGGCTTATCCCGCTGCCTGGAGGAACACTCGCTCCACATGTCCCAGTCGCCTGAAATGACTTCTTTTTTTTTGCTCGGCGTGGACTTGCACCCGACACCTGGAGCTTCCTGGAAGAGGCTGTGGAACCGAAAAAACTGGTGCTGCTGGGAAACGTGTCCCTGACCAGCACGAGGCCGGCTCACTGGCTGATAATGCGTTTTCTTATTTGCAGTTCATTGCAGGGCAGGCGGAATCCGACTTTTTGGTATTAAATGACCTTTGTGTGACTCGGTGTTGAGATGGACAACACGTCTGTGGTCGGTCACGTAATCCGGAGATGGAGCCAAAGATCTCCTGGATCCGAACGTTGCCATCTTGAATAAAACTTTGCACAGCGGCGATCGGGGGATTTCATCACATTTTATAGCAACAAATTAAAAACATCTTAAATCAGAAACCCACTATGACCTGCTGATTGATTTAAAATGTGCACAGTCATGCTCCCCAGAGGATGAATCCTCAGTGAATCAACAAGTCCTGATACTGGTGCATCCAACACTCTGTGACTTTTAGTTTGGTGAAACATGAACATGTTGTTCTCGTCACTGCTGTTACACAAATAAAACCTTCACTTTTCATTCCAATCCTGTGCCCCAGGAATATAACACAACAACACTCTTTTTCTACATGAATCCTGTCAGACTCTGTCTCACCTCACTTGTTGTATCAGAAATGACTTTTCTATTTGCTGTTTGATTTGTGAAATGTCGAGTTGTGTCGTCAGTCGACTTGTCAGTGAACCTGCTTCATTTGCTCCAAAGTGAACGTGGCATTGATTCATCGAGGCAACAGTGCGACTGCAGCTAGAACCCACAAGTTAAGATCAAATGGATGTAAATCAGTGTTATATTAGATTATTTCATGATTTTTATTATTATTCAGAACAGGATTTGCAACTGCAACATAGAGCACTTGATATTTTAATACATCTTCTTGTTAAATACACACAATAAGTGCACTGAACTTTCACACATTTAACAAAAAAACAAAATCAAAGAAAACAAGCATCGCAAATAACTATTTAAATACTATCTATAAAGAAATGAAAAGGGGGGGAAATTCTAATTATCAATACAAAGGAGTTTGATGTTTTGCAGCTGTAATCAGATTCCAGTCGGACATATGATACAATATGAGAACCAGATGAATAAGTTACAGAACAACACAGTTTACGATCTCTCACAAGCTCCACTTTCATGTTTTTAAAGACGTGAGTAAAAGATGAACCCTCCCTCCGGCACGACTCGCTCTTTATTAATCATAATCCCACCAGTAATCACCTTTTGTCCAACCGGCAGCTCGGGCAGATTAGTTCCTGGTCAGATTACCGTGGCATCTCCGATCTTTTTCTCTTTTTCCTGTGGCGCTGGTGACTCATATAAAAAGCTTGTCGATCAAAAAGTTTGTACGGGGGAGAAACTCAAAGTTGACTTTTCAGACAGGCAGGAGGAAGGGGAGATTTGATCTTATTCCTTTTATTACAGGGATATTGCAGCTTTAAATCCTGTCGGTTGCTAAGGAGCGAGTGGCCCTGTGCTCCCTTAATGGGCCTGATTTGGTATTCCGCTCCGATGCCAAGTCTTATTTCTGTATGCGAGACAAAGTGTTTTGATGGAGGGTGATTGCTGAAATGTCAGTGTCTCCACCAAAAGGCTGTTTCTTTTCTTTTTTTGGGGGGGTGGAGAGCGAGAGTTTTATGACCTCTCCCAGTACAGTACACTCTGTGCCTTCTGCTCAAAACAAGAACACAGTCGAATGAATTTTGGATTCGCTTCATCATCCCTCCCTCCCTCCCTCCTCCTTGCAGCTCTGTTTGTCAGCGAGCAGCGTGTGTGTCTGAGCGAGAGCGATGTGAGTGCTCGCTGTGTGAGCCTAATGCCTGTGTGTGTCTGTGTGCGTGCGTGTGTGTGTTTGTGGCAAAAGTCAATTATTGCAAAAGGCTTCCAATTAATTTGCTCTCCTGGAAATTCGAATGATACTTTAGAACGCACACAGTCGTAAACACATGTACACACAAGTCAGGCGCAGACGTTCGCGCAAAAACGCACAAACATGGGGTGAGCTGTGCGCGCACAAACACACACTGCTTACCATTAACTGGAATGGAGGGAGAAGATGCACGGGCTGCAGACATTTGTTTGCTCCAGAGTGTGGTGTTAAATCAGGTTGTGTGTGTTTGTGTGTGTGTGTGTCTGGGATGAAACGGGATCAGGTGGAACTGCTCGCTCTCGTCTCCAGGTATTCTGGGATCGTCTTATTTTTAGGCAAAGGGTCCTTCGGTGTGTCTCGTGGTTTTCACACGACGGGAGGGAGGAGACAGGAATAAGCTTTGGGTTATTGAGGCGTTCACGAGTCACCGTCACTGAAACAGACTGAATGAATCGATGAGGATGAAAATGAGGTGAATTTCATGTGGTGGCCTGAGCAGTCAACATATTCTTTAACCAGTAAGATCAGAGGGGCCGTCATCAGAGTCCAAACAATGTGTTGTTCGGTTGGGATGTGTGTGTGTATGGAAGCAAGATTACGCAAAAACTACTGATTCGATTCCCACAAAACTTGGTGGAAAGATGGATCATGACCCAAAAGAGGAAACATCAAATTCTGAAGTGGATGCGAAACAAAGGGATCCATGTTTTAGTTTTTTCGATTTCTTTACAATTCCAAAATGTTTTTACTAATTTCTCAGTTAGGGGACTGTTTATCCAAATACAAAATCCAGATTTTGCTCATTTAAATATGGTTTCATAATGGGGGGTGGCTCTATCGGCAGCCATACGAAACAATTAGGGTTAAAAACCTGTAACTTGTGTAGCTAGGTAACACAACGTGTTCTCAGCTCTGTGTGAAACCTACTGAGTAACATTCTAGTTTTGTGTTTTCCTGAATTTCCCACCCATCTGTTACTACAAAAACCATCTGTCCTGTGATGCACGGTGAAATAAACACAAACATAATGAGGAAACTTAATTGTGATTTATTTTTTATTTTAAAGAAGCAAAGTACATGTCAAATCATAGCTTCCCAAAGAGAAAACCTGTCCCTCGGCAATTACGGTTCGAAAGCACAGTTATGTAAAGAGTGCCAGTGTGTTGTGTGTGTGTGTGTGTGTGTGTGTGTGTGTGTGTGTGTTGTGCGCATGTGGTGCTGGTGAGGTCCAGCAGTGCAGCTCCGTGTAGTGATTAGTGGTGTTTGCCACATTCGGAGGAGGTGCTGCTATTCCTATCTGCGCTTTGTCTGTCGTTTTTTTGTGTGTTTTTTTTTCTGCGATGTGTAATCATTCTGTGCAGAGCTCTTCACGCAGATCATCGGGGTTCGGTGACCTGATCTCACTTCTGGCATGTTGTGTGTCAAAACGCGGCCTACATGCGTGTGGAGACAGCTGTGTGTGTGTGTGTGTGTGTCTGTGTGTGTGTGTGTGGGGGGGGTGTCATTAAAGGTTTTCTTAAAGCAAAACAAAATAAAAGTAGGAAAAACAAACCTCCCGTGGCAGTGGAGAGAGGTAAGGTAGCACTGGGGGCGAGATAAGGTTGTGAGAGAGGGAGGCTAAATTTAAATGGTAATTGGCCGACTTCCACAAGCTTGTGGGCATTTTAATGAGTCATAATAACTTCATTTAAAACCAGCTGAGCAGAAAATAGATTGGAGAGGAGCCTGTGGCTAGTATGGATTTGTGTTGCTTTGTGTGAGTGAGCGTGTGTGTGACTGTTTCTGTGTGTGTGTGTGTGTGTGTGTGTAGGTACTGTCAAACTCAATGCACAGACACACACACAAAGACACACACAGAATGCAGGAACTGGTTTGACATTCTACTAGACAAAATAACACAGATTTATCTTGTTCCCAGTGTTTGTGTGCGATGACACGCTGCAGTGCCACAGTTGTGTCTCTGCCTCGCGACTCCACAACTCGATACCCGAGTCGTATCGATAGTGAGGAAAGAAACAGATCTCTCTCTCAGGTGTTTCCCCTTCCGGGTGCTCTGAGGTTTCCAGGTGTGGGTGTGTGACCAGCCTCGACAGACATACTGTACATTTAAATGGTAAATGGTAAATGGATTTGCATTTATATAGCGCTTTTCTAGTCTTGATGACCACTCAAAGCGCTTTACATTACAGTTTCACATTCACCCATTCACACACACATTCATACAGTGCATCTATCCCAGCACTTTGTTATTCTAAGGGGGGGCCATTCAGGGTTCAGCATCTTGCCCAAGGACACTTCGGCATGCAGATGGTTCAGACTGGGAATCGACACCTGTTTGTTCTGCTGAACCAGTTTCGGGTGGGACCAGTTACACCTTTATCACTGGGAGCAGAACAGGTAGATGGATAGAAGATCAACCTGTCGCCTGAGTTCAAACGGGGAAGAGTCGGTTTTTAACAAATAGTTCAAACTTTTCCGCTCGTCAGCATCACATCGTTGAAGTCGGAGGGAAATTGCCTGTTTTCAAAAGGAGGAAATGTTTAGTTATCATTTGTGTGGAAATTGGTTCTTAAGTTTTGGATCCAGTGGAAAATGATGACTTTATTCTTGTACTAGCCCTTTCTTCTCAATTACAACTTTATTTTTGTAATATTGCAGCTTTATTTGTGAAATCTCTCTATTTTTTAATCTTCACTATGACCCTAATCCTCCGTCGTAGCAAACAATGCATGATACTGGTTTAATAAATGAAAAATATGACCCTAGAAAGAGTCTACCTTCAAATCAGATATCACAAAAATGTTACTGCATAAAGATAAGAATGTAATTATGTGTAATAATATACTTTACTTATACAGTTACAAAGTGTTTAAGCTTTTGAAAATGAAGATTTGAGATCAAACTAACAGGGACAATTCAAAACAGAAACAATTCCTTTATTTATTGTTAAGATTTTATTGCAGAAACATAATTCTTGCATCAAATCTTGTATCATTGAATGTTGTGTTCACTCAAACAGCCGAACACAGCTCCCGCGTATTGATTTAATTTGAATATCATATCGTGGCGTCGAGGGCCACGGACCTCTTCGCCCCGCTCGCTCACATCCGAGCGTGGGGGGTGGGGCTCAGATGAGATCCTGTAGCTGTCGGTTGCCTGAACACTCAATGTCGAGCCGAATCACATCCTCCTCCTCCTCTCCTCCTCCTCTGATGATCCCTCACCGCTGCATTGTTCCCGTCACCCGCTCCCCGAGCCTCGACAGGGACTCACACCTGGAAGTGAAGTACGAGTCATTTCACGGGGGGGAGAGACGGCGTGTGACAGAAACGTGTTCATGCCTCAGATATTATATGTATTTGTGCCTCAGCAGTAACACATTGTTGCGGTTATGGTATGAACACTGTGTCGTGCAGTCACGCCGGCTATTAGATTCTCACCATACCCGTGGCAGTGGCTGTAATGAGCCGCCGGTATGCACTGACATTGGCAGAAATGGAATTCAGCCAATCAGATTTGACAGCTACTCCATTGTGTGGCGGCAGTGTGTGTAATTAGGAAGGTTTTTATGAGCGCGTGGGGAGTCGCACTCTCTCTCCTCTGCTCACATGTCCTGTCCACTTGTTAGATTATTACCCTGCACCCCCGACAACACATCTTTTAAATCTGGCTTTTATATCACGTGGCCTCGCTTCTATATTATTATTAAGCATCATCCATAACTTCCCTCTGAATCTTTTGACAGTTCGCTGGAACAAAGTAGAAAACACAGTGTTTGCAGAGCTGAATGCAATGTCACGATTCCAAAGATCTGGATTCTGTGAAGGTCCCGAAGGGGGGAGCAGAGTCGGGAGGGGGGTGGGGGGGGGGTTGTTTGTGACACAAATGGTAATAAAAAGTCAATATTCTCTCAGGCACAACCTTTTATTGTATTATGTAAGTTGGCCAATAGCTCTGGGAAACTTTTTTTAGATCAATTTCGCAGTGCAGATTAGAAAGCTATGAATCCCATTTATGGAAGAGCTCCCTCATGAAATGCTCTTTGAAACTTTGTTATATATTTTTCGGATGAAGAGAGAATGAACCCCGGCTAAGCAAAGATCTGCCGACGGCACTTTCATGTGTGTGTGTGGGGGGGGGGAGGAAGAAAGAAAGAAAGCAAGGGGGAAAGTGAAAGGAGAGGGAGCGAGCGAGGCAGAGGCAGAGGGAGAGAAGATAAAAGCACTCCCAAAGCCATCTGGAAGTAGCCAGGACACACAAGGATTTGCTTTTATGCTGCTAATTCCACTGGGAGGTGCGACATAAAAGCCAAGCATGGATATTGTGTTATAACTGTTCAAAAACAAGGCAAGTGGCCACAGAATACTAATACAGGCCGGTCACAGGGAACAGCTCTTCAATCCAGGAGTAAACAGGCTGTTTGGACAATCTCCAGAGGGAGGGGGGAGTACAGGGTGGATTGACGTGCAGATATTAGTTGATTGTGTCACACTTGTACTGTGCTGGGTGTGTGTGTGTGTGTTTCATTTGATTTTTACTGACATGCAGGAAAAAAAACTGATTATTGCAGAGAAGGTTGTGTTTTTATTTTCTATGTCGGTCAGTTAGTAGGATTCCACAAACGCTTCCTGTCAGATATCCGTGAAATTTAGGTGGAAGGATGCGATTAAGAGTCAGGAAACATCTTTGGTGCTATTATAGGAATTACATTTCATTTTCTTTGCACTGTTTGCATTAGTTCTGTAGTGTAAACGTGTACATACAAGTGACAGGTCTGCGTGGACGGCAACAACATTATGGACGATGGCTCGACCACGCGGCGAATAGCAACAGAGCATAACACCAAGTTAGAAATGTTCAATTAATTCCTTATTAAGTTGCAGCAGGTCAAATTTAGAATAAGGCTGAAAAGCTGCTTTGAAGTGGGGAGCTGGGGAGTTAGCCTCGACGCAGAGCCCTTCTAGTTTTCCATAATTTGGGTGGGCTGTATTTTATTTTATGGATTAAAACACTGTCCGTGAATCGTTTGCATCTCTAGTCCGAGTTCAACCAGGAACATTTGTTTTGCGTCTCTCCCTCTTTCCCTCTTCCCTCCCGTCTGTGATGAATATGTTTTGAGAAAAAAGCACGTTGCATCAATTCTTCCATTTCCCACAAAACACTGTGGGAAAAACAAACCTTCTCTAATTCCGTCTGTAACCTCCAGGTTTTGCCAAAACGAGGCAGGACTGAGATTTAGGAAGTCGCCACTTTGAAGTCTTGAGAGTCGTGGTTTTAATTTAGGCTGTTGAATGAAACCCCTGCGTGTTGCGTAACATCCAACACACACACACAGAAAAGTTATTAGCGTTCAGTGATTGTGACAGTGTGTGTGAGAACGCCGCAGACAACACAACTAATACAGGGAACAGTTAATATCATTTGCACTGACAAACACAGTTGGAGCACGCGGCCCGAGGCGCTCAGTGTGCAGAACAATCCGGCTTCTTTCAACTCCGTTATCATGTCTGTTTGAACTGGCCCGAAACCAGTTTGCTGGACAAACTGGTTTTAAAGGGAGCCTCGTGTGAACCCAACCCTGAAGAAAAAAGAGCCTTTGCTGCATTAGATGTCCGCTAAATATTCAAAGACGTCTCCGCGGGTTGAACCCAGAGACATAAAGAGGAGCACGACATAATGAGTGCACACCCAGCATGACACCGATATGTACAGAGGTTCCTGTCAAGCTGTCACCCACTTTCAGATTTACACAAACCTTTGAAATGTTACATAGAATTCTATGTAAACTGGGGATGTTTCCATCAGTTTGGCTTGAAGTGGATAAATCAGCTCCCTTGTACATCAGAAAGCACAATCCAGCTAAAAAAGAGAAAAGGAACAGAGCTGCTCGTGGCTCAGTTTAACGCAGATCATTAAAGTTTAATTTCCTCCAAGGTTAGAGACGTTTAGACGATGATAATAAACTGAGTAAATCTTAAACTGGTTATTAAGTAACTGAATATTTAATAGTTTTTCTTTTTCGTGGGGGCTCGAAAATTGGAAGCGAGTCGTTGTTTCCGTCTAAACTTGAAATGTCACAA
The DNA here is from genome assembly GCA_038501795.1 of Pseudopleuronectes americanus. Taxonomy (NCBI): domain Eukaryota; kingdom Metazoa; phylum Chordata; class Actinopteri; order Pleuronectiformes; family Pleuronectidae; genus Pseudopleuronectes; species Pseudopleuronectes americanus. Next base: position 18,741,475 of record CM076728.1, on the reverse strand, counting down.
CGTGTAAAATGGGAAATTAGTGAGGTTTGCATTGATGCAACTGGAGAGAATAGATCCTAAATGTAAAAAATGTAAAGTATTGATAAGTATATTTCCTTTAATTATCACGGGTGGCCAAGTGCCTGCTCCGGTTCCTCTATAATAAAGTTAAGTCTCCACCTCATAAATCCACTTAACGGGACACGGTTTGAAAATATATAAAATGTGCAGATGAATAAAAATAAAGCTCCAGTCACCGAGCAGCGAGAGAGGACAGGCGAACTCTCTGAACCGTACAGTCACCATTTGGCCTATTTCTGCCCCAGCTGATTGTACCCTCCTCTACCTCCACACACACACACACACACACACACTTCCCTCTGTCTGGCCGGCTGCCAGGGGCTGTCATTGCCTCTACAGTATCGGCTCTGCTGTATCTATATCCACAGCCATGTGGAGGCCCCGGCACAGAGTGACCGGCCCCTGCGCTGGGAAGACACCGCCGGCACATCCTGAAGTCTAGACGGCTGCAGGAGCCACTTAGCTCCGGTCAACAGGGGGAAGACGCTTCACAGGATTTTGTTGCAGCTAGTTCGCGGCGTTAAAGATTCCCAAACTTTTAAAGTTAACTTCTTATCCCAGGGCTTGTTTTTTAAAACCTCACAACTGAGGATGATTTCAGCACTTTGCCATCTACCTTGGTCTGGATCAAACTGAACCAAGGTTTGGTTTGTTTGCAGTTTTAAAACATTTGGAGCAGTTGCAGGAAGATGAGACACCAATAAACAATAGAAGAAGAAGAAAAAGAGAAGATGTTCATTCAGCCCATTCAGAACTAATGTAGAATACTGCAACTGAAGTAAATCAGAAAGACTACAAAACACTAAATCGACATCAGGCCACTATCCGACACATAGCTGTCTACAAACCAATCAATGTCAAGTAAAGGAAGCCACAGCTCTCATATAAGGACAGGACTATTACGTATAGTACAGAAAAGTGCTCTGTGAATTAAGAAATTAAATCAAAATTGATCGGATCGAATGTAAACAATGAATCAAGGGACATGAAGCTGTGTTCAGGTCTGAAAACGCCCTTAGAGACGTATTGACAGCAAACATGAGCTTCTCCTTAGCTGCTCTTCATTTAGAATCATGTTCTTGTGCACGATACACCCTGAACACAACATCTTTTAACTTTACTGTCGCACAAAATGAAAGCAGCTGAGGGAGGCGGTCAGAAAGTTAAATGATAACTAATGGGATCTCGATTTCATCCGAGCTGTGGATCTGGACAGAATTTACACATTTTGGGATTTTTTTCTTCAGCTGTTTGTCTCAGCTCGACAAATAACATCCCATCACCCCATTTAGGAGAAGAACAGATGACTTAATGGAAAAGAGAGCGAGTTGCGTGGTGTCGTTTGGCAGAGGGCTCCGGCCCGATGACTTCATGTTCTGAGCTTTATTCCCCTGAACAGCCCTTGTTGTGAGATTTCACTAATTGATCCGATTTGGCCGCTTGAAGTCGGCACTTGTTAAGTTTTTATGTGGAAGGTTTAACGGGATGGAAGAGAGGATTTTTTTTTGGATTCAAACTGAAAAGTATGTAAATCATTGCACCTGAGTGCAGTTAACGAAAGAGCTGCGTGTTTCAAGCATTTCCTGTTGTGAGGCCATTTGGATTTCCCATCATCTCCAGTTGTTTCTGTTGGCTCAGCTCCTTCCTGAGGCGAACCCGGTCACATCGACAGTTATTCATCAATATCCACGTTGTCCAATCAATAACTTATCTTCCCTATTTATATATCACAGTTAATTTCAGGAATTTCCGTCACTTCTAAATCATTTTTTGAAAGAAAATTGATCGTCAAGGTGCCGTGTTTCCAGATTTTGTTATTTTTGTTTATGGCTGATAGAGTTCGGTGTTCCTCTGCCAGGTCAAACTCTTCTCTCCATTTTTCTTTGTCCCAGTTTAACTACCCCAGTGATCCCAGTATCCCCTGCTCCAGCCTTAATAAACTCAGCTCTGCCTTTGACAATGTGTGACTTGAAAGCAGGAAATAATGGGCCCTAAACAGTAAATCTTTACAGGTTATTGACCAGGGGTAAGGGGTGTGTGTCTGTGGGTGTGTGTGTGTGGGTGTGGGCAGGGGGGGCATCCACCAACTTCTGCCATGATTATTTTCACCCAACTTAACATTATTCATCCTACGGAATCCAAAAGACTGGACAGGGATAGAAGGAGGTCACAAGGGGCAGTAAAGGTTTTGTGTCTCAGTGGACCTGAGTTTCCTCAGCTTCTGAATGCTCACATGAAACAGTGTGAATGAATTGTGTGTCCACCACCACCACGCTGTGTTTTAATGAGCAGGGGCTCAGTGTCTCTCGTTACGCTGGTAAAAGCTGCAGGGACGACCTCGGCTTTTTCTGTGGTTTCACCCTCCAGTCACTTTCTTCACCTTCTACTGCAGAAGAAGAATAAAGTATAAACAAATAAAATAGTGCAGAGCAACAAGTGTTACTTCAGTGTCTAAATTTTTAAAACCCACGGCCCACCCAGCACTCCCTCCGCCTCCAGGCGACAAACAACAACACAAAATGAGTTTTCCAGCCCCGATCAGCAGCCGCCTCATCCCTTCCCTCTCCTGGACTATAAATGCATTTACTGCACTGTAAAGAGTATGTGTATGGCTGGATTCCCAAGCAGCTGGCTGGGCAGCAGTCTGCGCTGGTCACGGGGGGGCAAGGGTTCAACTGCTGGTCAGAGCATCAGGTCCGTCCAACTGGTCCCAGGAAACTCAGAATACAGATAAGTTAATCAGCTTTTTGCTGTGGTATCACCTTAATGCCAAAGATCTGTCCAAAACTTGGATTTATTAATATATCAACGACTATGTGTAATGAGGACAGTCTCAGGTTCATCCTTTGGGGACCATGAATATACAAAGTTTGATCCAACCCCTGAAATGACTCATGTTTAAAGTGAACACAAGCCTTTCCTAGCTTTAACTTGGTAGTTTTAGTTGCTTAAATTAAACGGACCCTAAACCATTGAAGTAGGAATCAGTGAACCTTCATGGTTTTTTCTCATCATCTACCAGGAAAAACTAAATACTTCATATTGAGATAAACAACAAACTATACGTCTAGTGATTCAGTTTGGAAGAACTTTGAGTTTTGAACTTTTTTCGGCCCCATGGTACATTTTAGGGTTGAATCTAAAAACCCTATTTATTATTTGCCCTGTTGATATAAACACTGCGGCCTCGAGGTACCACGAGCAGGGCTCTGGTCTCGCAGTTCTTACGCAGACTCGCCAAGTTCTGTAAATATCAATGATTTCCAAGCGATCTCTTAACAATGTGTTTACTGCTCACGCTCTCTGGACACACTGTACGTTTGCAGTAAAGATCCAGAGCTGCTCTGAGGTTGCTCGACTCGTGTTGCCAGCTTCTGTTTCATGTCAAATTGCTTGGGAAAAACTGCCGTCGAGTGAAGGAGCTGATCTGAAGTTCATAGGCGGTCGAAAAAATCCAACGGGAGCGTTCACTCGCCGTAGAAATGAGTAAAGCTCCGGATTGAGCTCCCTAAGAGGAATTAAAAGAGTAAAGGGTAGAATGAAAACACACACTTTGCAGCAGCTTTTAACTCACACACACACACAAACACACACTGAATCACAACACCAAGCTCATATTGGCTGCTGCTGAACATTCTTCTGTGGAGTGTGTAGCAGTTTATTATCAATGGACAGAAGGATTGTCTCTTTACTGTCTGGTATTCTCACCGGCTCTGTACCTGGTTGCTCTTCTGTGAATGGCTCTGAGCAGATTACACATTAACTCAATGCCCCCGATGCACCGCTCTGCCAGTCGCTCTGTGTTTACCTTGACCCGAGTGTCGGGTTGTTCCGATTAGAGCTCCTCTCTTTCCTCCAATTACAATCCTGATATCACGTACGTTTACTGATATCTACCACAATACTCCTGATTAATGATTAAGAGCACAGGGGCTATTCGTTAAGGAGGTTATATCTAAATCTGTTTTGTTTGTTATTTAGCAGAATAACGCAAAACACGCTGGATGGATTCCCACGAAACTTGGTGGAAGGATGGATTGTGGGTCAGGAAAGAAGCTGTTAAATTTTGGGCTGAATCCATTTGTGTTGTTTTCCTTTTCTCTAACATTGAGCTAAAGGATGTTATTCAACGTTTTGCTTGATTCCTGTGAACATTTCTCAATTTGATCCAAATAGAGCTGAGCAATACGACCAAAAATTATATCAGGATAAAAAGATAAATCTAATCACTGATGTGCTACATATCCTCTCTGTGCTTCCCTGCATAAAACAATACATCAATATATACTGGTTTAAAATCATATACTGGTATAATTATTGATATTTTGTATTGCCCAGTCCTAATCCTACAGGGATGTGTGTTAGCACTGTCTCAGACCTCGACTGCTGCAGCACTAACAGGACTCTAACTCAAGCTCCCAGTCCTGTCTCAGGGATCTAAAGTCTAAATACAGCTCCACAGACTGTTAAGGCTGGTAAACATGAGTAATGTGTGCATTTTCCCAACTGTCACCTTGTGTTACCTCCGGGTAGCGACATCTTCAAAGCTGCTACAAGCTGCACAATGCATTCCCCAGCAACAGTTTAATTTATTTAGACTCGGGGAGAAAAAAAAAGAAAAAATCAAGTTAAAAGTTTAGCTTGATCTCATCAGGGTCTCTATCAACAGGCGCTGGCAGACCCCGAGCTGCAGTAGGTCATTCATGTCGGCGTATATAATTCACCGGGAGCCCACCCACCCCTGTCCGACCAGCCTCTATTAATACCAGGCCCCGGGGCCTGTGAGAAATGGTCCACTTTGGCATTTTAGAGCAGCCTAACTTACTTCCTGCCTCCTCACACCAGGAGAGCCCCGGGTAGTTCCTCTATACGCATCCAGCTCTTGTTTCCTTCCTCGCATGTCTTCACACACACAAACACACACAAACACACACACAGACACACACACACATGTCCAGCCGAGGCCCTGAAGATATCCTCGAGGTCTGTGGCCTGCAGGAGCAAACGGACACATGTCAAAGGCTCATTTTCTCCCCTCTTTCTGAAAACAGGGGGGGGTGGAAAGCAAAGCTGAAAACACATGGCACCTTTCACCTCTGAGGGCAGCCGGGGGAGGAGGGGCGGGGGGGAGGCCTGGCTCTGCAGAGGGCGAAGTGTCTGGCAACAGCAGGGTAATTGCTGTTACTGGACGGCCATTGTGTGTCTGTGTGTGTATATGTGTGTGTGTGTGTGTGTTACACCTGGGGAAAATTCAAGTTTTTACAACCCGGATTGTATTTTCTTTATTTCCTTCTGAGCAGTTTCAACTTTTTATTTACCTTTTCATTTTACAGACACGAGGATGCGATTTTGTGATACGCTGCCAATAAAGAAAGTTATTAGGTTTTGAATTCATCCTGTGGGGAACATGAATTTCTGCTCCAAATGCCACAGCAATAGTTTCAAGGCATTCTGACAAAGATTTAAAAAAAAATGTGGCACCCCCTGACCCTAACCCAACCTAGGGGTACCATGAATGATTGTATTTAATGGGACGGTATCTATATTCCAGTCTGCATCAAAAGCAAAATACATCAAACTATAACCAGAAAGTCAATCTAAGAGGATTTTAATAAAATTTCAGTCAAATAACATGAAAGCAATTCGAGCAAACCCAGGCAAAAATGGAAAAATATAATCAGCATATGGTATCATACATTTTAAGAAAAAAATATTATTATTACATTTATGTCAGCAGCTGTAATCTGATTACACGTATCTGTCTAGAAAGCTGAAGAAATGGTTCCAAACGATGCCTCTGTAGTCGTGTCCATTTGTGTCAGTGTGCAGTCTAAACCAGGTTCCTCTGACGTCAAGACCGTTTGAAATGAGGGGAGGATGGCAAAGAGAGAGAGAGAGAGAGGTAGAGAGAGAGGTAGAGAGGTAGAGGAGAGGAAGCGACTGCATTAAAGGAAGGAGGGAGGATGAGGAGGAGAAGTAGGAGGGAGGAGGAGGAAGAAGAGCGATGAACGTGTGGACTGAGATGCCCTCCATCTCCCCGAGGGCAGACGCTCTGGAAAATGGCTTCGTCGCTCTCAGAGAAAAGTGAGGCAGAGGAGCGTGCAGGGGGGGGGCAGCGAGGGCAGGAAACTGTCTGTGACCTACTGGACAAACAAATTGGTTTGCAGGCAAAATGGATTAAGAGGTTGAGCCGGACCCAAAAAAAACAAGGGTGACTGATGTTGCGATGTGAGCTCATCCATTTTAAAGTTAGACGGGGGGTGGTGGTTGTATTTAGGGGCTTCATGTGTGGAAGTGTCTTGTGTAATTCTACCCCACCCCCCCCCCACCCCACGTTTCCTGTGTGTGTGTGTGTGTGTGCACGCGAACGCTCGGCAAGTCAATATTTGTCTGCTTTGCCACGTCCCTCGACATCCCATCCGGCGCAACAGAGCGTGAGGCTGTCAAATGCGACCTGAATATTATCTGTCTTCATCTGTTTCCTCCTCCTCTCTCTCTCTCTCTCTCTCTCCCCCCCCATCTTCCTCGCGCTCCCTCGCTTCCCTTTGATTTCCTTTTTTTTTCTTCTTGTCCTCTCCGACAATAACAATATCAACCGGGAGCGACCGTGTGTGCTGGCGCTTTTTGATGGCTTGTCTAGTCTCCCCACCCCCCACCACCACCTCCCTCACAGAAGAGCAAAGATTATCTCCTCTTATCTGCAGCACTTTGTTTGATCACGTCATAAAGTCATTTCTCTGTGTGTGTGTCTGTGTGTGTGTGTGTGGTTGGATGTTTGTGAGGCTTTCAGCCACTGTCGCACCCTGTGTCATCAATTTCTCGGCCTAAATCAGGGAGGTCATGCACATGGGGGGGAGAAAGTGAACTTTGAGGGAACAGGTGAACAGCTGCTCGTCTCCTGCCCTTCCAAACACGCAGGTGAAGAACAGGCAGTGCACCAGTCTCTTCTTAATTTCCCTGAGTCCCAATTAATCACGATACTAAAAAGCCTCTCATGTCAAATCTTCAAGGTATTTGTCCCTGATGAGTTTTTAAAGATAGCTGGTAATTAACCCGGCTCGTCAGCCAATGACTTCAAGCAACAGCCGTCAATCAATCATATCAATTAAATCTCATATCATCTTTCAAACAGATCTTCACAGACAAAAATTTGGTCAAAACATTCAGAATCATAGACGAATGCAAATCAAAAAAATCTGTTAGAGAAAAATCATTAAAGTTTGGATAGTAACAGACATAGAATCAACACAAAAATTGAAGTTAAACAAAATACAATAAGATTAAAAGGAGAATTAATAAATACATATGATATAACTTGTGATAAGTTCAGTCCCAGTCTAGTTTTCCCTCTCCAGTTCACAGCTCTGGTCTGTGTGATGCATCACTTGTTGGATTCTGTACTGGGTCTGAATCCTGAACTTGGGGCCACTGCATGGTTCACAGCCTCTCCTGTGTTATTGCTGTTACACTATATGTTTGCACAGATTACTGAAAGTCATAACTTGAATGATTTTGACATCTTTATGACATCACGTCTGCAGCAGACACACACTGAACTCGGCCACCTTCAGTTAAATATGCTTCTGCATATTGCACTGATCTTGAACTCTTGTTTGTGTACATGAAAAGATAAACTCAAAGATAAATAAAGATAAATCTCATCTGCTGCATGGGAACTCCCCCCGGATTGTGTTGCAACACCTGCGCGCACACCAGCGGTTGTCATGTCTTATTGCGGACTCATCCTGTGGCTGCGTGCGTGCGTGCGTGCGTGGGTGCGTGCGTGCGTGCGTGTTGTGTGTTTATGTTTTTAATATTTGGAGAGGCAGTCTGGCGAGGGCCCAGTCCTTTTCTGAGCCTGGATAAAAAAATAAAACAAACATACTGGGAGCTGGGTTGTCCACACCTTCTTCACCACAGGGTACAGGCAGTACCGTGGCCTGTCCTCTCTCTCCGATTGGCAGCCCTCTGTGCTGCTGCACCACTGATAAGAGGCTGGTGTAAATAAAACTGTACAGCACGGCTCGTTATAGAGCGAGGCAAGGCGGGGCGGGGGGGCGAGGGGGGGTGAGCGAGAGCGTGTGGTGTGTCTGTACTCATTGTTCTGACAGCATACTGCGACTGTGTGTGTTCCTGTGTGTCTGTGTGTGTGTGTGCACTTTGCATGTGAACCACATCGACTTTTTAGATGTTAGGATTAAAGATATTTTTTTGTGTTACGAATGTCATGTGGTCCTTTGCTTCACTTTTATATATTTTATGCAACAGACAAAGTTATGTTTTGGGGTCATGGACACGACTTGAAATCGTCACACGTGTGTCAAAGCCAATATGTGTGTGTGTGTGGGGGGGAGTAGGAGTGGGGGGGGAGGGGGGGGTGCGTGTGTGTGTGTGTCTGCATGTGTTTATGGATTTTTGCTGTTTTTTGGTACTGAGTGCCGTCTTACATAAGCCATTTATGAAGGCTCAGTGAACAGCCAGGCTATGTTTTTGTTGGTGACTGCGCTTGTCTGCCTCCCTCCCTCTGTCACACACACACACACACACACACACAGACACACACATGCACACTTTCTCTCCCTAATCTGACTGTCTGCTTCTCTCTCTCTCTCTCTCTCTCTCTCTCTCTCTCTCTCTCTCTCTCTCTCTCTCTCCCTCTCGCCCTGTTTGCACTGTTAAAAACCACTGAGTGTGATATTGGTCGGCCATCGACATATACACTGTAATTACCCTTTTTAATTTCCCATTTAGCCCCCCCGCCTCCAGGGAGCAGATCACTGAGCCAGTGCTGAAACATATGCACATACAGTAAACAGCCTCCGTGTTAAATAGGGATTAAAGTAGAATTGACCTTCACTTGCTCATTTTAGACCTGAATCGTCTTTGTTTTGTCAGATTTTTTCGATTTACTCTCAACCCTGAGATTTAAAGCTCCATGTGAGTTTCAGGGCAAATGTAATGAAAAATATCCTTTTGAATCTCTGGACAGTTTTTAAACTCTTAGTTAAAGATAAACAAACATTTTAGTCCTTTATAAATTGAACATTGTAAGTCTACATCAAGACAACATAAACAAATCATCTGTTTTAATCTTGATATTTCATATTGATATATTATTTGATGATATTAACAGTTCTACAAAATGTTTTGTAGGTCAGATGTAAACCCCTGGTTTGTGCGAATAGAGCAAATAATAAAACCCTAGATTCCCCCGTGACTCTGAGTGTGGTCAGAAGAAATGAAACAATAAACTGTACAGTTTCATTTCCCTGTTAAATGCTGCTTTGTGGCCACTTTGAAATTAAAACTCGTATCGATTCCAGGTAATCTAGACAAATTCCAATATGTTACCACGATGTAAACAATCTGAGGATCAAGCTTCACAAGATATTACTCTTAACATTGAATCTTTAACTTTTTGCACAAGGCACAATCTAGTCAGCTTAATTCAAATGTCACTGTCACATTTCTTGAGAGAAGGACAGACGATTCCCAGTGAATCCATTAATTCCCACGAGGACAACGTGTTTTATCAGGTCAAGTCCACACTCAGCCATAAATGCAGCTGTCATTCGATTCCCATGCTCCTCGCCGTGGCTTGTTTACCGCGTTGTGTCGGCGTGTCGTGAATTGTACTCACTTGAATGCAGCTTTTTGTGTGGCGTACAGAATGCTTATTCTCTCGGAACAGTCGGCCTCTATTGTTCAACCTTTTCCTCGACGTGGAATCTCTCAGACGGAGCATTTCTCTCCGTTAAAGAGCGATAAACAGAGTCATGCCATCTCAGTCAAACTCGCGTGTGAGACCATTTGCAGGGAAAGAGGTCTCTATCATGACTTAACTGTTTTCCCTGAGAAAAAGACTGTGCTCAGTTATTTCTGTATTCATCACCATATTTTCACTTTTTACGTCTGCAACATGTTCGACTGGCACAAACAAGGTCAGGCAGGGTTCTGCGACGCGCTGCCACGGAACCTTCATCAGATTCTGAGATGAAGCACAGAAGAAGAAACGCAGCGTCTGTGCAGGATGAAAAATGTTTAGCGTTCAACACGTTGGCCTACTTCTGGTGTGTGTCTGTCGCTGTGAGCAGAGACAGCCTCTCCAACTCCTATGTTTAATTCTGCGATTGTCTTTGATGAAAGATTCTGTTTAGACTTTCTACCGTCCCCGAGGGGCAGGGGAGGGGAGCATCTGTTGCAAACTAAGCATATATATATATACTCTACCTGCGCAGGAAAAAGTAGGTTGGAACAACAAGTGTCAGAACTGAGTGCAGGCGAAATGAAAAGCAGGACTATCACTCCCGAACAAACGAGGCCTTTCTCTCCTCTGAGATGAGATGAGGTTCTGAATGGCGGCTTTATGAGATCACATCGGCCCAACAGGGATGATGCGAGTGTGGGGCGATGATGTGTGTGTGTGTGTGTGTGTCGTCACAGACAAACACACACATCACACCCACGGAACCCCCAAATGGCCACTAAGGTTGCGTCCCCCACACACACACCCGGCTTCGTCTCTGCATCATAACGTAATGATGGTTTTGCATCTGTGACTCAGATTCCACGCAGCCATGGCACTGGTGTAATAGCAAATAGAACAATACGCCCATTGCACGCCACATTATTTAGGGAAATATGAGAATGGGCAGTTACTATGTCAGGGGGAAATTACAGGCGGGGCACACGCCGGGCTAATTCACAATCCAACTCCAAACGTCCGCCTGGTGAAATGTTGCCGCTGTCGGGGAAAGTGCTCGGCAGTTAGGTTTAAGTGGAACACTGTGGAATGGCAAGGAAGTGGAATCGAGCACAGAGCCGACAAGAGCCAAGAGTAATCACACGTTTTATTCATGGAGAATTAATGGAAGAAAAATGATGTAGAGATGTTCCAGGTAACATTTGACCTGTTCGATACCAAGTAGAGATCCAGTGCATTCAACAAAATCATTTATAGTAAACAGTTGTGTTATACTAACCCTGTGTGGAAGTGATGGTTGCTATCGTAGTTGTGTGTTAAATGGTTGTTGAAACACGAATGAGAATTGACTTATT
>CM076728.1:17985230-18040157 GCA_038501795.1 Pseudopleuronectes americanus | reverse complement strand
TCTTCTATTTGAAACTACTGCTTGTTAATGGTGATTTGCATTCAGATTTAATCGTAAAATTCAAGCTTGGTTGTTTCCAGTCGTCAGAACTGATGTTTTTCTCAAACGTCTTTCTCAAAAATCATGTTTACTGAATCACTGCTCTTTACTATGCATCTACTCTGCAGCAGTTATTCATGGATTCATTAAAAATGGATTTTACAAGTAGTGTGGAAGTACTGGAATCACTTTTTCATTTGTATTCATCTACCATACTTGATTCTGACTTTAGCAGTAAATAAAAAAAAGTCCCATAAAATGAATTTAAAGAGATCATACGTACTTAACACACATTTTCCATACAGCAGGTTTTGTAGTTTCCCTCCTATGGTTTTAAACATTCAAAATTCAACATCTTTCTCTCCCACCTCAGTGAGAAACGAGTATTTTGACTCAGATCAAAATATGTGTCTCCAAACTTTCACTCTATGTTTCCTTCAGAGCTCCATGATCCTAACAATGGTTCTGTCGTCGGTGCAGACAGACGTGTCTCTGCTCCAGATGCGTCTGCCCGGAGTGGAGAGGTAGAACAGGGAGTTAGGGAGTATTTACAGTAAGAGGGAGATCGGTTGTGTGCAGCGCTTTTTTGGCTGAGAGGAGGACGTGGATCAGGCTTATCATTGAAACAAGCCAACTGCTTGTCGTTTCAGCTTAAAGCGCCGAAACTGCTTAAGTACTCTGGGCACAGAAGTTTTTTGCTCAACACTCTGTTTAGATTAAGTTGGAAGGAGAAAGTATTGCTAAGTAGCGTGGGCTTACATCCACGCTATTCTCATTTTCATAAATTGACTCGTCTTCTGGTGATTCCTGTGACAGACGCTCTGCAGAGCAGGAGCATCGTGCTCCTCTGCAGAGCGACTGAGGGACTGGCACTGAGCTGACGAGGGAGGGACGACTGGCACCACACATTTAAATTTTGATCCAGCAAGGAAAGTTAAAATTTCTTTCCTGCGGGTCAAAGATTACATTAATATCGTTTTGGTTTATGTGAACTATTTGACTCTTTTCAAACCTACATCAGTTATAATTGCAGCGACGGCTTATCTCAGAATATGTCTTGCGGAAAACCACGTATACAGCACAGTAGCAAAATGTAAATACTCATGTGATTCCTATCAGTTACATTTGGGTTTATGATTTACTGTTATTAATTGCCCCCCGAGTTGATTGATCTTTGTTAAACCAATCATAGACATTAGCCATTTTCTGACATGAACAGAAAAAAGTTTTGAATCCAATTTTCCAAGTGGCAGGTGTCAGACGTCTTCAGGACATAACGTGTAATTTCCACTGTGGAAATCTTGTGTATATGTGGTCTTCTGCGTGTATGGAGCCTGTTGTTTAATCCGGAGATGTTTGTATTCTCTTTGTTTTTTTCAGTCTCCAGTGTGTCACATGTTTGAAATGTCATTGAGCCCCCCCGCTCGTTAGGGCCTCGAATGAAAAGTTCCAGAAAACGTCCAGAATAACTGACCTGGACATTTTTTCTATCTTACATACAGCCTCCAAGATATTCTGAGACATTCAGTGGAGCTGCTGATTGGCCGATTAGCCATTTTTGCCAATTGGAAGGATGGTCCAAAGTCTTTTGAGGGTCACAGGGCGACTGGAGCCAATCCCAGCCGACACTGGGTGAGGGGCGGAGTCACCAGCGTTTCGCTCTTAAACCTTTGTGCAATTTAGAATCTCCTGTTTACCGAGGCTACTTGTTTTAGACTGTAGGAGGAAGCTGGAGTTCCCAGGGAAAAGGGAGAAAACGCAAATTCCACACAAAGAGACAGACGGCCTCAAACCCTCAACCTTCATGGTGTGGGGCCAGTCAACAGTGCTAACCGCTGCACCACCATGCCACCAAAGGATGGTTCACAATCCAGTAAATAGGTTTAGTCACTGGACACAATCCAGACAAGGTTTAATACTCTCCAATTACACAGTTGTTGAACACACAGTTTTTATGTCATGGCGGTGCTGATGCAGGTACGACTGGAGAAGCAGAAACGTGGCCCCGCCTCTCGTAAAGTCATCAGGGGAAATGTTGGTTCTGGCTCGTTACACGTTAAATCATTACCGTAAATGACAGCTCGGAGTTCCTTTGAAACGACTGAGTCACTGCAGCTGCCAGGAGTCGTAGTAAGAGTAGCTGAGTCAGGACACTGTGGCTCCTGTGTTTGATTAGAAGCGAGTGTGTCTCCAGGGCTCCACGTCTCCCACAGTGTCTCTCACAGTGTCTCTCACAGGCGCTTTTCTGTTGCAGAAAAACAAGGGGTGGGGTGGGGGGGGAAAAACGACAATCTGTTTTTTTGGCCTGCATGACTAATGAAACCACATTTCTCCTCGCTTGCACGGAAGGGAGCGAGCGAGCGAGCGAGCCAGGGCGGGATCGCGTCACTGCAGGGACACAGAATCATATAAATTAACAGGATTCGGAATGTTGTCGCTTCCAGAAAAATTTCCTTTTCAGGCCAATAAAAAAAAAGGTTCACTGATTTATGACAGTGTTGATCTTTGCACGGAGCCATTTATGTCACTGAAAGGTCAGGGGTCCCGGGTCGCGTTCCAGTGAGGTGTTTTTTTTTGTTTTCCTCTCATAATGAATGACTGGACTCTAGAAATATCGGTTTGGCTTCTTAACCGATGACAGCAGAGGACCTCATAACAAAGACATCAGGCAGTGAGGTGTGAGTGACGAATGTTTATGGGGGCGCTGTGGATATCGCCGACGTGCCCCCCCACCCCCCCACCCACGGCTCCCTCATTTCCTGTCACGTCCAGGATGTAGACTCCAGAAGTCACCCTGATCACCGTCACCTTCCTGCATCACTTGCCTCTCCCTCTAATCCCTTTCACTCTCCTCTCCCCAAACCCTTACCGGAGATTGAGATGGATGCCTCAGTGCACTGCACCTCTTCAAAGCCCCGTTCGATCACACTCACGGCTGCTTCGTCTTCATGAATTATATCTGCTGTGGAAAAACACAAGCTTGAACGAAAACAAGAGCCGGCCGAGTCTGGAGGGAGGGAGGGAGGGAGGGAGAGAGGGAATGTGACGATAAACGCGATGCTGTTTATGCAAGTCACTTGTCAGCGAAGCCGTTATCGTGGGTTTGCTTCTTCTCACCCGTATTTTATATTGTCAGTCGTCTCCTCGATGATGCATGGTACTGGTTCAAGGTTTTCACGGGGTTTTGTGTTCCAGTGATGTCAGGATGAAAGATGGCCGCACAGTTACTCTTGCTCCTGGAAAGACAGGAGGGAGATTTGGATGCGGGCTTTGTTGGCGAAGTCATTAACAGTAAAGCATAAACGTGACAGTGCCAAAGAAGCAGATACACAACGCACGGAGTCGATGAATCTGTTTTACACTCAATTAGAACATTGTGTAGGTCGTGCTGACACGGAGAGAAAACTGGAAGGATATCTACGTTTATACTGTGACAACTGCACCCTGACCTGCATGAGAAAAACAATCCAAAACCATTTTCCTCGAAGTTCCCAGCTCGTTTTTTATTCAAAGGTTAATCCATGTCACGATCTTAGAATAATAAAGATTCATAATCTGGTTGATAAGTAGAATTAAGTTTACACGTCCTTATGTTGAGAAATCACATCTCTCTCCTCTTAGGGTGCAGGACAAAAAACATACAACACACTAGAGGAAGGAAACGCACCATGTGTCTCCTTAAACCCCTGACAGACAATAAAAAGACAAATAACAAACTGGCAGATTGAAATTGTCTGATTCCCGTTTGGGGAACGTCTTGGCTCATGGTTCAGGATTGTCCAGACGAATTTGTGAGAAACAGCATCTGACGGGAAAAGGAGGCGATTATGAACAGAAACCGATCTGCTGCTGAGTTGTGAGGTCAAAGTTTTTGATTCTCCCCCCCCGTGAACTACAAGATTGGGTTTGACCGACACCTCAGCGGCGACCTGCCCTTTAATCCTCAGAGGAGTGAAGTCGCACCACCATCGTGAAGATTAACTGTCTCACCGGAGTCGGGGCAGCATTTGTCTTCTGTAGCATGTGGAGTTCCCAGGAAGGTTCCTCCAGCAGCTTTTGTTATATTCTTTCCAGCTCCCTCTTTAAAGTAGCAGCCTGAATACCAGCGCTCAGCACATGCGGTTGCCATTTTGGAGGTATATTACGAAACACCGTATCCCCTCACATTTCAGGAGAACTACAGGAGGGATCTGATTCTTTGACAGGAGGCAAGTTTGGCCTCAGTTTTTTTTTCTCTTCCCTCCAGCCCTCAAACCTCCATCTGCCTCCTCCTCCTCTCGTTTCCCATGGCCCCCGCTGAGCGAGTCCACCAGGTTGTAAGGGATACGCTTTGTGGTCGTGCATAGCTCAGATGAACGGAATTCCTGGCAGCGTGGCACGACACTCGGAGGAACAGCGAGATGTCAGGGCCAGCGAGCCGTGAGTGTGGGGGGGGGGATATTTAACTCTAGAGATTGTGTGTGGGAATAAGACGGATGAGGTGAGAATTCCATTTCATTACAGAAGCCGGTCAGGGTGAACCAGGTTTATATATATTTAGTTTTTTCACTTTTAAGATTTACTTTTAACCTGAAGGTGTCCATTGGCTGTTATATGTAATTATACTCATATTTACTTTGATTCTTCATATATATGTTTGAAATATGTCTCCTAATAAATGCTGATTGTGTTAATAGGCAGCCATTTGCTACTGATAAGAGTCAAGGGTCAGTCTGAGTTTCACAGTTTGTTTCAACTCCACCAAAGGGCCAACAGATACGTTATGGGCGGGTTAAGTTCAGATGTACAGTACAGTGGGTCCATTGTTCTAAAAATACATTCGATTTCCATAAAGGTTGTGTTCATGTTCTTTATCAGAAATGTCATACACAAGTCTATGGATTTAATGAACCTATAAATCGCTGTCTCTACCTCTTTATCTAAATCGTACATAGCAAATCATGTAGGGCAGCAAAAATCTAAGTATAGTTCAAATGTAGTATTAGAACTTAGTTTTTATACAGTTTTAGATTTTTTATTTGATTCCTGATTGGAATTCCGTCTTCCTCCCTAAGACGAGGTAAACAAAGGTGAGCTGAGCTGGAGGTGGACGGACAGGGGATCTGAAATCTATCTGGGATAAAGGTCCAGATTCTTGCCTGTTGTGAGTTGTTGAATTGTTGTTGCGTTCATGCACTGAGCCTCTGCATCAGTTCATCTTTGTGTTTTTGTTTTTCCTTCTGGATAATGAAGGTGCAGCAGAATTCTCACAGAGGAACTGCTGCTGCCGCGAGTCCCCGGCTAAAAATAAATCCCACGTGCAGCTTTAAGTGATGGAGAAGGTGACCAACACAGAGACTCCCTGGAGAGCGCAGCTAGAGAGGTGGAAAACAGCTCAATACTGTGTGTGAGTGTGTGTGTGTCTGCCTGTGTGTGTGCATATGGCTTTACAATAAATGTAAATGTGAGCCAAACTGCAGCACCATAAGTTATGATGTTTGGAGAAGCCAAGAGGCGCTGATTGCATCTTAATTTACAGTTGGCTGTAAATACATATTAGGATCTTTTTACAGTCAGGATCTCCCCAACCTCTCATATCACCATGAAATATATACAAGTGAGAAAAGTGCAAGGATTCCCACTTGTATGCATCATATTGTTAGAATAAGATTTGTCATGTGTAGTTTTACACAGGCGAGAAATCAGTGGTGGGATGTAGGAAAGTACTTTACTTCATTGCTGTACTCAAGTACATTTTTGATGTGTGTATTAAGTAGATTTATTTCTGGGTACTTTTAATTTTTTCTCCTCTTCATACAGTATATCAGCAAATATCTTTACTTTCTGTTTTTACTATGCATTGTGTTACCTAAAGTAGATTTGGAAGAGGCAAAAGCTGAAACTGCAAATGTCTGTATTTATTATGACTTTATCTGTATTATCATTTTAGTAAACACAATATACAGTAGGGACAGTTGTAGATGTAGTAGATGTACTTTTTTTATTGAAGTAGAAAAGTTAATAAGGTACTTTTAATTGAGTGCATTCTTGTCCATAAAATGTTTTAGTACTTCCTCCACCACTGCTAGAAATAAAAAACTAATATTATTTTGTGTTTAACAATTTGCCTGATTTCCCCCCAACAGATTCCAATTTCCTCAACACAATGACCTTTATGACCTGTGTTTGAACTCTATGCAGTGGCTTTCTCTTCACTATCTTCACTCTCAGTGTGGTTTCCTGTCAGATGGACATCGAGCAGATATCGTGCACGTGATGATCTGCTCGTTCTGTTTGTCCACCGCGACCCCAAAACACATCGTGCATCTACACGAAGATAAATTCGATGGCCGGTTATTTGCTTGACTTTTTCTTTTCTCAGGGTCACATTTCAGATGTTTGTGCTGCAAACATCATTCTTGTCCTCTACCGGATGGGAGGTGTGTGTGAGTGCATATGCATCACCATTGTGAGCTGTAACTGTAAGTTATTGTGTGCTACATCAGCAACTGTCCACTGACCTCTAATGAACCTCACACAGCATTGTTCCGCCAGATCTGTCTGATTGTGTTTGGTGCTGCTGGCGTTTCTCTCTCGCTCGCCCTGTCACGGCGCCCTGTCTCTCTAACGCCGCTCTGCCGACCTCACGCAGCCTCCGTGCTTACGAGGCGTCGTGCTCCGTGTGCAAGTGTGCATGTCCACATTCATAAGCAGGATTTGAGTGTCTGCTCCTACGTGTGGTTAGAGAAACCTCCTGTTGAAGGCCCAGAATCACAGGTTGGAGAAAAACTGGACGGGGCTCAGGAACGGCGAGCAGAGAAAAAACTCCACCAGTCCAAGACTTCAAGTGGAAACTATTCCAGACTGGATTCCCATCTGCTTTCACTTTAGAGTCTGAGTCCTAAACTAAATAAAGATCCCTCCTGAACACTTTTATTGCACTTCTCTCTCCATCCATCCCTCGTTCCCATCCTGCTCTTTCCACTGTTTCACCGTCCCAGGAAAAAGTTTTTCTTTATTCCCGCTTTGTTTCAGCTTGAGAGAGTTGACTTGGTCCCGTGGTGTTACGAGTTAAAGTGTCTCCCCCCAGTAAAGGCCGGCTCTGATCCTCCCTATGTGCAACACTTGGGTTTGTTTTTAACTTGTGCACCAGGAGGATTGTTACCTTCGGTCTCATCTCTAATGTTGTCTCTGCCCTTTTAATGTTATGGGAACATTTCTGATGACCAGCGTCTGTTTCTCCTTTTCCTTCTTTTTCCTTTCTAAATTAAACAGAACTTGATTGTTGCAGATCTCACAGTGAAAACAAGTTTATAATTAATCGCAGGCAACATTTATCAAAATCATTTATCAAAACTACAGAAGTCTGTGTTCAGTTCACATCTGTCGTCTTGGCAACTTGTCTCTTCCCACAGAACAGTTATTGATGAATAGGAACTAGAGTGTTGTTTTCACCACTGTCCGTTTGTTTGTTTGTTCCTAGGCAAGATTACGCAAACAATTGACAGGGCACATTTTGGAGACTAATATCTGTGAGTCATGTGTAATTTTCTGCAGCTTGATTGAATTTACTATTGGGCCTTGACATGAGATCTACTGTGTGCATGTCATTGATTAATGGGACAAGGGGGAAGAAAGGGAGCAATAAAGAGATCCAGTAACAGACAGATGCCAAAAGAACAACTGCATTGTCTTTTCTGGTTTGGAAATCTGAGTCAAAGGGAACAAATCAAATGTATTTTCCATTACAAAATACTTTTTAACTCCCCTTCTTTAAGAGCATTGTTTGATTTCATCCTCTTCCCGGTTTCGGAGGTTGTCATAGAGATAATTGTCTGTTCAACACGTGTTATCTCTTCCCAGCAGCGCAAACAAACCACGGTGTAACACAGCAGCATTAAATATTCCAATCAATCCATCAGACAGAATAGTTGAGTGTACAGGGTCCGGCCATAATGAATGGCTGCAGCACGAAACCCAGGCTATCCGGCTTGAGTCAACACCACAACTTTTGAGTCCCATTAAATTCCTCACCGGGATATAAAAAAAAACAACACATAGTTTCTGCTGGAGGTCGACCAGGAGCCGCTTGAATCCATGTTTGAGTGTCTGTGTGTTCAACACGGACCGAGGGAGCTCCTTCACCCTCGAGTGTATTCATCTGCCAGTGTCCTCCCAGCATGCCGCCCTTCCATCACCGCTCCCTCTATGGTACCTGGTTTGGATTGTCACACTCTGCAGCCAATGCAAGCACTGCAGGGCCGACATGCGCTGCAGCCACGGAGCCGACGGAGGCCATGTTTGTGTTGGTCTAAACAAACACCGCTCTCTCTTTTTTTTTGATGTTCGGTTTGTTTGAGTTTCAAACGCGCACCACAGGGAGGATTCTGGAATCTTCGGGCACCCAACAAAGACTCATCCACAAGAAGAATCCATAAAATGAATGAAGGCGCTCTTTAAGTTCCCCACGCGGATCCAGAGCGGCATCTGCTGAACAAAGGGATGACGAAGAAGCTGTGGCCGACCGCACATCCCAGAAGAGACGCTGGGTTGTGTATTTATGGGGATGTAATTGTGTTTACTGATGTGGAGTCGAGCAGGCTGTCTCGGGGGTTGGTATCGCAGGTCAGTGGAGGGCAGACTGCCTTCAGAGAGCTTCTACCCACTGGCTGGGTCGCAGATGACCTCATCGTCCTGGTGGAGGAATCGACAGACTGGATTCACTGCCTCCCGTCTCTCTAACCCCCCCCCTGGGACTCCAATAAGCGCACACAGGCTGCATGAATAAGTCATGACATCTTTTTGTCTGAGTTGATCCCCTCCCTCGTTACCGTTCCCCTTGTTTCCCACTTTGCCATTTACCTTTTTAAAATCAGCTCGAGATCTTCTCTTCATTAAAGCTGAAAAGAATAGCCGGAGCCTCTTCGCTTCAGGAGAAGCTCTCTAGCCAGAGATGCACACTCGCCCTTTCTCCTCTATTCCCTCTATTTGTCCTTGGGGTCCTCTTGTCTCTTGTGGTGAAGAGGACAATTTATTCATCTATTGATTGGCTTGTTTGTGTGTTTGCCCAGCGTGAGGGAGGAGGGATTTCTCTGCGGGGTTCTCAGTTGGCTTCAGAGAGCCCAGATGTGGCCAAGATGAGTCAGATTGAAATGATAAGACGAGACAAGGAGACACGTATGAATGAAGTGGCAATCTAGAATGGCCTTGAGTAGAGCCTCCATATACCGGTCCTCCAAATAAGTCTTTCATCAAGATTCATGAATTATTCCCTGGGAAATTGGAAGAGATGTCAAAGATAGTGAAAGTAAATGGCCCATTAGCCCATCCTTCCACCATGTTCCATAGAAATCAGTAATCTTGCTTAACCTAACTAATGGACACGGGTGACAACATAACCTCCTTAGCTCGGGCAATATTTAATATGAATCATTAACTTCTTTTGGTTCCACTTGTTCCATTGAACTGTTCATTCCTGTGTTTCTGACATTTCTGTCTGTCTCGTGGCTAAATCCCCGGAGCACAGGAATCTGGGTGATGTGGATAGAGAGGTCGAAGGTCACAATCCAAAGTGCTTAACAGGGGTGAGAGAGGTTTCCAGAGTGATTGACCAGGAGAGAAAAGAAAACAAACTAAAGCAGGAACCCGATGCCCCCTTGGAACTAATTCAAGTAGAAATGTGAAGAGTCCAAAAAAAAAGAAAAATGGGGCATCAATCGCCTTGAAGTTTAGAAAACAGCTTGACTGAGGAGAAGAAATACGGCCACGCATATCTTTCTTGTTTTTTAAAGCAAACACCAGAGCAGGCGTCGCACACCTGATGTTTCCTGTCACATGTGCTGTCTCCTCCATTAGGACCTGATGATAGACCGTGGAGGGTTTGATAGATGTTTGTCTGTATGTGGAGAGTCTTGAAAACTGTTTATCTTATCGGCGTCATA
Source organism: Pseudopleuronectes americanus (assembly GCA_038501795.1). Classification (NCBI taxonomy): domain Eukaryota; kingdom Metazoa; phylum Chordata; class Actinopteri; order Pleuronectiformes; family Pleuronectidae; genus Pseudopleuronectes; species Pseudopleuronectes americanus. The sequence goes on along the minus strand of CM076728.1, from coordinate 18,030,198 downwards.
CTTTGCATGAGTATTGGAAAGTGCAGAGTCGAATTCGGTGCAGTTCGGTGACGCAATATGTTAAGAATTAATAAACTGTGGATAAACAGTCGGGCCAGGGCTGTGTAGCCGCGCCGGCTGGGACTCATCAACACAACAACAACTGTTTCTCAAGCTCCAGGGTTCATCGAGCTTTGAATAAACAAATGAACAGCTCTTTGTGAAGCAAATAAATGAATAATCCTCATTAATGTTCAAACTTGAACCATAATCAATGAGAAAAAGTCAGCAACTTACTTATTCTCCCTTTTTCCCCCCTCAGTATCTTTCGCTATCTGCTTTGATTCGTCTATAAACAGTTCCTGGCTGCCTGTGAATCATCAGATTAAATTCTGCAGATGATGACAAGCTCTTACATTGCACAAAATCTTGTGTTTGAACTCAGTGGCTGATTCTGAGTCAGCGACAGATGAGCAACGTAATGAAATCTGAGTTTGAAGAGAGAGGCTTCAGGCTGAGGCTGCGGTTCCTGGAGAGCAGGGCAGGGCGGCGGAGCAGGGACCTCGGCCAGGACTCGACTGGCGTTCCTGGAGCGATGTGTGGAGAACGCAGGGCAGGTACAGAGGAAACACAAGGTTGGACCGAGGGCCGGCTGATGAATGGATCTCAGACGAGGAGCTGGCTGAGGCAGGACACAGATCTTGGCCGTAGCGAAGTGCAACATGAGTGAACGGACAATCTGATGAAAGTGGAGTGAACATCTGAGGTTTTAATACTGCACGGTGCTTGTTGATGAGTCGATGAGGAGCCAGTGTGCAGGTGATGTGATCAAAGCAGGGATCCGACTCGCCCAGCACACAGACACACAAAACAGCAGGAACCCAAGGTAACAAAGGGAGAAGCAGAGTCGGTATCGAACACGAGCATCGAAACACAAGTTCAGGAAACTCAGCAGAACAAGAGAGAAACTATGTCTGAGCTTGGCAGGAAGGGATGAGAATGGAAAATACAACCACGCAGACAGGAGGCTGTAAATCTGGGCTACTACGAAACATGTGCAGCATCCTTCTGGTGTGTGGTGTCGGTGTGTAGATGCACATGTGTGAATGCAAATATAAGCTGGTCGCAAATCTGCCCATCCCGAAAATACATGCATCGCAAGGAAGACAAAAAAAACTCTGAGGCAACATGTGCATCTATTTTGGCTCCAGCCTCTTTGCCAAGTGTGACTCACAAGACTCAAGAAACTCAAACCTAGTTTTCAGATTTATGACATTTGGTCAGCTGGGAACAGGAGAACTGACATTGGCTGTTACTCGTGTATCGCAAATATTGTCTCAATTACTAACTAATGCGTCCCCTTGTGTCTCTGCCTGTGTCCCCTAAGAAGTAAACTCCAAAGCAACGGAATAATGGAAGAGGATCCAAAAGTTTCAGAATATCAATTGATGGAAGAACAAGAAACAAACATCCCTGAGACAAAAGCAGCGACACACATAAGGCTTGTGGAGCAATAACACTTTTCCACAGTTGACAGTCATCATGTGAAATAATGTCTGTGTAGCTTCTTCCCTCTCGACACGTCAACACTTTCCTTTTTGACTAACTTACTGTTATTAAACTAATATTTGACGCTAAACAAGCATGTCAGGCCAGTAGGTGGCGCACGCCTGTGAACGGAGGTAATGTGGTTGAAGTGAAGCAACATTTTGCAGCAAACTTGTAACTAGACTTTGTGATGTTTTAAAGCGAAAGTAAAGTAAAGTGTGATGTCATTGTTTCCTAAACGCTCCATTTTAGAATGAAACACATGGATACACAGAAACCAAGTTTTAAAAATCTGCACTATGACATTTGTGCAAGACTTAAAACCTGTTTGCCTGTGAAGAGCCCGAAATGCAGCAGAGGAAAAACCTTGTTCTGCAAACGTAAGTAAGACTGAGAGGAGAGAGAGAGTTCAGGGAGCAGGTTTTCAGAAGAAGACATCAAAGTTTATGTTGCATATCCCGGTTTTAATTCAGGATAAGAAAGTTGCGTTGCAGTGGCTCAACATTGGAAGTCTAAACCCGGTTGAGCTTCGAGCAGCCCAAGGTATTAAACTGATACTTAATCCTCCACAGATGGATATACAATGGTAAGACCCCCCTTCCCCCCGGTTTACCCTATATACTGTACATACTCTTAGAGAGGGCGTGTCTGAGGATGTTTCTTAACTGTGAAGTTACAGCAGCGTCTCAGCAGCAGTTGCTGAGCTAAGATGAGCAGCTCTCCCAATAAGCCCCAATGAAAGGCTTAGAGCCGCCGTCATGAGCTGCAGTCGCCCACAGGAAAGTGGAGGCTGTTTTCTTGAACTTTTGTTTCTCTTGCAGCAGGATCAGAGTTTTTCAGAGAGAATGTTTTTGGGGGCGGGGAGGGTCACTCCGCTGCCCCGGTTAGTTTTGATTGGTTCTTATCTCCGCAGTTGATCCAGTGAACATACCGTCTCTGTGAGGCCTCGGAGGAAGGAGCTGAGATTCCACAGTCAACATTCGAGAGTGAAGGCCCATCACGGGTTTGATCAACTGGGCATCCCGGTAATCCTGTGGCCTGTACACAGTTCAGAGTGGCTGCAGAGAAGAAAAAAAAACTTCCAAATCTTCTGCTTGGTTCACAGGTTTTCATAAACTCTCTAGACACACACAGATTTACTCCAGCCAGCAGCACCGAGAGGGAAATTACACCAAGACCAAATAAGGACATTATTTCTCCTGATCTACAATCTCAAATGAAGCCATGTGTGTGTGTGTGTCTGTGTGTGTCTGTATGTGTGTGTTTGTGCTTTGTCTCAAGCAGTTTAAGTTTCAGACCCTGAGAGTGAAGACATCTTTTGCTTGACAGTTTTATTTCTTCAAAGGGCAGTTTGAGGGGTTTAAGACAACTCTGGAGGGTAAAGGTTAGAAATAGAATTATGTTTTTGTTCGGGTCAGTTTCAGGGGTCAGGGTCTGGATTTGCGATTCCCTTCGTCAAGCCGGAACAAAACCCCGTGTCCATTGGTTTGTTTGTCAGCAAAATGATACGTATCCTGAGTGTAGTTGTTCATGAGATGATGCAGGTTAGAGGGAATCCAGTATATCAGAAATTGTCCATAAAGGGAGAAAGAGAACAATTAAATAGAGGGTGTACGGACACAAACGCTGTAAATATGTAATATTAGTCCATATAATAGATATATTATATAATAAAAGGGATTTGTGGAACTGTCTGTCATGCATTTCTCATATCATCCCGTAAAATATCGACTTCATTTTCACTGACTTTCCTGTTCCTTTCCCAAATAGATTATTGGGCTAAATCCTCCGTGTGTCTGCCTCAGTGCCCAAAGTAAAACCACTGAGAACCGACAGAGCGCTCTAACCTCTCCGCTCTACAATGTCACATGTGGTGCTCTCAATCCAAACATCATGTCAGCATCGAGCTGTAATGCTCCAAAAATGCAGCGATTTTTCATCCACTGGAATTTCTCGTTGCGTTTCTGAAGAGGAGTCCGGGGAGGGAACGTGGGGCATGAGTTTGGAAGCGAACGCGATAAACTAGGAAAACCTGAGAAAGTGTAAAAAGTAATCTGCAAGTGGGATAGAGCGGCAGCCGTGCTGTGCCGAGCCGGGCTCACTTTCACTTCACGCTGAGGGAGCACAAGGTCAGAACATGTGCTCAACCTGGAAATCACCCAGGAGGCGCTGTGACATGCTGCAGATTCAGAAGCCGGCCTGTTTGGAGCTGGAGGATCTCCAGAGCGCTCGTGACCTTTCGCTCTGTCCCTGTTGAACTCCTGTTTTAATAGATTTGACAGGTATGTTCATTTTGAGGAGGAGTCTTACCCACATGAGACAAACTTAGGAAGTGGATGTTTGGGTGGCTGCAGCCCCCTGCAAAGTCAAATCCTGTAAGCTCTCCATAAATGAAACCCCGGGAGGAGTTCGCTTACAGAGATGTGCTTGTCTTCCCCTTTCTTTAAAAACGTATGTGAGGTCCTGCTCCCCGCTCACAGGTAACTGAATGAACGTCTGGTACATATATAGTTTTTGGCCTGTAAAACAATTTCCTTTCTTTCGAGTTCATTAATGATTCTCTGGACGTGGAACGATTCGAAAGCATCCTGTGTCTGCAGACGAATGGCGGTTCTGTCGGTTTCTCTCTTCCCGATCGCTCCAGCAGCGGCTGCGAGGCAGAGGTCAACAACTGGCTTTCACTTTTATAGACGCTATCATCTCCGAGATGTCGGAGGCTGAAAATTAAGAGGAGGGAGAGAGAGAGAGCAGCGGACGAAAGATGAGGAAGGAGCACGGGAGATTATTTGCTTTTCTGCAGGAGGGGGAGACGCTCTTGTCGTTTTAAAGGCTTTCGAGGGGATGTTTGCTCACCCTCTTAATGGCTTAAAAGGACTGGAGGCATCTATCTTTCTCTCCACGCGTTTCGGGGGACAAAGCCCAAGAGGAACGGACCAATTCAGGCCTTTGAATGATTGCACCAGCTCCTACAGATATGTCCCAGCAGCACACATGGAAAAATACCATTATTAAAGTCAATATCACAACAGAATTTCCATTACGCAGACACGAAGCGGGGATATAGTCCATATTAATAAAATCCCATGAAACCAGTTTACATTTTTATGCACTCATCAGAAGTAATAGCATTTTTTATAGAACTTGGCAAAACACATTTCAGCAAACGGTCGTGAAAATCTTTGTAGAAAAACAAATATTCCCATTAACAGCATTTTAAAACTTTTTTTGAAGTAAGTAAACTTACGAGTTTGTTATTTTACATCCATCTCATGTGAGTTTGTGTAAATGTGTAGATTTAAAACTGAGTCACTTCATTGCAGCTGAGAACAACTTACACATGTGCCAGAGGAATGTCAATGTGCACGAGGGTGTGTGACAGAAATGCAGAAGCAAAAAAAGAACTAATAGATGCATAAAATACACTCTAGATGGAAAAGGATGAGAACAACTAGGCGTCAGAGGATAGCGCCCGCATGCACACAATAAATCACATTCTATCACTCAGGTTAGCCGCCACTGAGCAGGGCTAGTGACAGCAGCCTGTCTGCCAGGCCCCGGTCCTGTGGAGCGTGGCACTGGGGTTGACAGCCCGGTCTGAAACCTGAGGACCAAATGGACCTGGGAGTCTCTGGAGGGCTGGATAGGATCTTTCCGCACCTCCATGTCCCCGCAACATCTGTCCTGCTGCACTGCTGGAAGGGGTGTGAGAGAGAGGTCAGGGGAGGGTACAGAAGAAAACAGGGTTGGTTCTTGGGGGCATGAGATGACACATTACAGAGCCGTGCAGCTGTTCTGTGGTTTTCTTGCTTTTCTTTTAAGTCTCCGTGCAGCTTAATAAATGTGGGAAGCTCATCTTGTGTGGCTGGTTCCGTCGGTCTGAGGAGAAAGTTTTATTCCTCTTCATTATTTATGTTTACATGTTTTAAGGAAGTTGTATCCTTACTTCTCTAATAGCTGCTCCCTCTTCTTCTTCTTCTCTTTTTGCCATCTCCTTCGCCGCCATGTTTGTTTTCCAGGTGGCAGTCAGCGGTTTGCAGTTCTGATCCAATTCCGAGCACATCCCAAAGCCACCTGACCCAACTTCTGCTCTCTAGCGCCACACTCTGGCTCTTAATCCCTCTTTATAATGATTTAATAGAACGTCTTGTGTGGTTCGCTCTGTCAGTCAAAAGAAAAAGAGGAAAATCCTCGTCATCATTCATGTGTGTATGTATTTGTGCAGTTGTAACCTTGCCTGAGGTGCCCGTAACAACACTGTGCCTGTCACCGGTCAGTCTGACAGAAATTTGGATTTTGTTCTTTGAGGCGAATACTCCAGCGAGGCTCATATTGAGCTGTGGCCTGATGAGCAGACAGATTCTTGGCATCTCGGGGACATTACTTAATGCAGCTTAGGATTTGACACTAAATGACTGCAGTGTATGATGAAGTTTATTGTTCGGCTGATTCCACAGGGTTTGGTCACCACTCCTTGTCCTTGAAAAGTCTTTAAGTTCGGAAGACGCCTCCGAGACTGAAAACAACTTGAAAAATTCACAATGGACTCTAAGCCCCCGTATCTCAAGAAACTATTGTAGATTCACATCTTTGCCATTTTTCCTCCGTCCTATTTCTGTTTTGAAACTTTTTCTTTTACTCTCTCTCTCTCATTTTTTCCTCCACAAAGCATCTCCCAACAGTTCCAGCTGACCGGCGTAATGGAAAGCTCCAAACCAGACTGGGCTCGGTAATAAAAATGTCACCAAGGAGCTGAGACGGAGACCACAGACAAAACCATGAGGGACACTCTGTGTGTGCGTGTGTGTGCGTGTGTGTGTGTGTTTGAGGGGATCATATCAGGAAAGAGATGGTTGACACTGTCCTCAAAATCCACAGAAGTATTTACCACTGCCAAGGAGGTTTTGTTGTCATCTGCATGTGTTTCTTTGTTTACTATGAAACTAGGTGGAATGATTCAGTACGTGGGTCAAAAAAGCCATTAAATGTTGGTATGAATCCTCATCAGGGGAATTTCTGTAACACAACATTCATCATTCATCACAAATTAGGCAGTTTTTCTTCATTTTCCATGATTTCTCTTGGAATTTTATCTGAATCTGAAGTTTTTATGACAATTGACGTCTACTACAGGTTCTCACTCATGTCTGGAAGAGGAGGGTGAGGTGAGGGGTGTTCAGCTGCAACATGCAACTTCACCACTAGATGTCACTAAATTACACACACAGCACCTTTAATGAGAGTGTGCAGTTTTGTGCAGAATCCAAGTAAAAGTCTGATTTAAATGTGTTATCATTTAATTCCGTCTGTGTTTGTCTCTTTGTCTGTTAGTTTGCAGCATTGCATAAAACACTTGGTGAGATTTGGTTGTGGGTCAGGAAAGAACCAGGGGGCTTGGCATTGATGAGTGTGTGCAAGTCCGTGCAGATCCACATAAAAATCTGGATCTGGGGGATTTAAATGTGCTTTCATAAGGGAGGAGGTATCTTTTCAGGCTTTTATGGTCACAAATAGAAACATGTAACTGTAACTTTGCAGATGAGAAGTGGCCTTTTCTATAAAGCTTGGATTGTTGTCATTTACAGTGACCCTAGACAAAAGCAAATGAAGCTCAATCCTGAGGTTCTACCATTAAAACCCAGGTTTGAGACAAAGCCCAGCGAGGAATGTCTGTGAGAAAAGGTGTTTCCTCTTTCATTGTTAGCAGCCTGGACGGTGACGGCCTCGTAAACCTCAGCAAGTTGCTTTTCTTTCTGCGGCGGCCTGTTTGATTCCAGCTGGTTTCCCCCTCTCCCACAGCCCCACCAGGTGGCTGCCCAGCTCTGCTCATCAAACCCACCAGCGTGTGTCGTCGTCGCAAAAACTCAAATCTCCTGAAGAAAGTCGGGGTCGGGTTTTAGGGGAGGGGGGGGCGTTCGGGCTCACTGCAAAACGTGATGGCTTCGTCAGAACTGTTTCACACCGAGACATAATACCCTAGGATCAAAGTGGAACCTCTAAGCTGCTCATTTGGAAAAGGGATTACTCAGAATACACAGTATAATGGAGGTCCTCTAGTTTCCTAAACACTGCATTAAGATATTGGTTTGAATGAATCCCCAAGATTCAGGTCTTTGTTGTGCACGCGTGTAAATTCAGTGTGTGTGTAGTTCTGCAGATATGTAGATTATGTGCGTTCCTTTCAGAAACTACATTTTGTGATTGTCCCTCTCTCGTGAAGAAAAGGAATCACGTGTTTTCTTATGCTCATACATTGGGATGATCATTCATCATGAGAGCCGTTCATACTTTAGATCCTGACTCTATTAATTCCCGTGGACAGTGATAACCACTTCATCTTCCTCAGAGATGCTTCCAGCGTGAGCTCACTGATCCCACAGGTACGACTCCTCCAGACAAATCACCTTTACGGTCTCTGAAGACGTCTCCTCGGGGACAATAAAGAATCTTTGCTCTCATTAACCTCTGATTAACTGCAGATGCTGTAAATGTCTAGGAGATAGCTCTTGTTTATTTTATTTAATATGCATTTCTCTCTGCTTTTTTTTAAGATCAGGCCTATGGATCCCCCCCGCCCCCATTTCCTGGCTAGATTTGTGCGTTTGCTTTGATGCAGCGAGTGCCCCGCTTTGCGTGTGTGGGCAAGCCTCTCACGCCTGAGTGTGTGTGTGGCGGCCTGGAGGTGAGGGGGTCCGTGCAAGCCCCCTTCTTTTAATCTGGCAGTGTTTAGACATAATGCACGACTATAAACCTGCAGGAAGAAATACAGCTGTAAAACACAGATCTGGGCAACTCAGGCAAACAGTTGTGATCACAATTTGGCCACATCTGTGTCTCTGTGTGTGTGTGCACGTGTCTGTGTGTGTGTGTGTGTGTGTGTGCGTGTGTGTCTGCAGCCCTGTACTTGAATGTAGGTTGTGCGGTTTTTAACAAGCTTCGGTTTGTTCTGCCAAGTCCAGGTAGCTGATTTCAAAAGAAAAATAAACTCAGGAAGCATTAATAACATCTCTGGCCCACACAGGGACATTGAACGCTTCCAAAAGCCTTGATTTGATTTGATGAGAGAGAGAGAGAGAGAGAGAGAGAGAGAGAGAGAGAGAGAGTGAGAGAGAGAGAGAGAGAGAGAGAGAGAGAGAGAGAGAGAGAGAGAGAGAGGGAGAGAGAGAGAGAGAGAGAGAGAGAGAGAGAGAGAGAGAGAGACACACCTGCAGCCATATCACGTTCAACATGAGTCGATCTTCAGACTTTTAATGTAACGACCTCGATAAGAAACATTATTATTAAACAGCCATTCGAGGTTTGAACGTAAAAGCTACTTTGGGTTTGGGCCTGAACGTTCAGGATCATTTAGACTAGACAGCTCCTCAAAAGTAAAGCCAAAGGGTCCCGATTACCCCCTGGTGGCTGGATGCAGTATTGATCATAGACTGCACCTCCACGATAGTAGATAAGACAATGGGTACATGTCAAATTAATAAAAGATGGTTTCCGTCATTTTAGGGAGAGACAGGTCTTATCACACTGATGAATGTTCTTGTTTCCAGTAAGTTTGGTTTAAATTTGATAAAACTGGGGAAAGGAGATGATTGACGGCTGAGACTGACCCGTGATTGGCTCTGAATGACGTCATCAGCACAAGATGACAGGGTTCGTATCCCACGTATTTTGACTTCATGTCCGGATGGAGGAAGGAAGTGAATCCCACTGTCCATCAGGTCATGGTTCAGGCTGGTGCTGCTGTGGTACTGGTTGCTGAATGACGTATGAACACCTGGCTGCTAACTGGGATCCCTCACTACTACAATGAGTATTAGAACTGGACAATTAGGTGTTTTTTCTATAGTTAGTTAATGAATCACCTTGGAAACAGTGTTTGACATAAAAAAAAAGATAAACTCAAGGTTCACCTTCTATCTGAGCCAGACCTTTAAACGCATGTTGGCCTTCTCCAGAGGAAGGAAATTAAGCTGGTCGTCATGGCGATGGCTCATTTGTCGTCCTGAGGTCATGCGGTGACAGATGAGCTACTGTATCGCCGTGACAACTGAGGAAACTCTTCACTTTCTGATTCATTTTGGCAAACACTGTATTCGTCAATCACAATCAAAACCACCTTCAGCCAAGAATTAAACATGAAGATCAACAGAAACCTGGCGGCTGATTCTGATGGAGACGTTGACCTCTTCACTGTTAGTGTTGGAATCAGAACTGCTGTCGCCTATTGAAGGAAACGGAGGGAAAGAAGAATTCACACCGGTCGACTCTGAGAGGCTCCTGTGCTGATATTATAGCTGCGCAACACGCTTTGCAAAAAACAGCAGCACGACACCCTGCGAGGAAAAAGAAAAACCTTGAATGGCAACGAGCTGTGCTGTTGACCCACGGTGGCTCCTCGGTGGCTCCTCGGTGGCCACAGAGGGCCCCGCACACCTCGGGGCAGGGGGGCCGCTGTTTGTCTTGCTCCTGATGCTGAACAGATGAGAATTATACTTTGTTGGAAATTTCTGGTCAATGTTGAAGGGTTGGAACGTTCAGAATTCAGTGGTTTCACAGATCTTTAAAAGCAGATATGACACGTGAGGGAGTTTCACAGGGATTCATCTGCATTAATCAAGCATCTTGGGTGTTAAACAGCCACTGTGAGGTCAGACTCTCTTTGTTTCTCCCCACAACGTAAACACTTCAAACAGACTATCAGTCTATTTGCAGAGTTTCTGATTAAAGCAATCGAGCCTGGTGGATACGTCAGTGTCGGCTGCTCAGTCAGCGTCGTGTGCAGAAGAAGAAGACGAGGAGGCGAGCATGTGAAGTCAGCAGAAGAGTTGGAGAAGCCATTACTCATCCTGTAGATCATGAGAGATGCTGCAGTCATCACAACGTAGCCACATCTTTTCTGTTTCTCCTCACGCAGATGATATTCAAGCAGATGTGAAAAGCTCCATCAGCATTTCATCTGAGTTGTCTCCTGGAGGATGAGTCTGCAGGAGCTCGACATGATGTCTGTGGATGTGATTGTAGATTTTAAGTTTGGGATTTAATGCCATCATGAGGTGAATCTTGGGTATTGAACCTGAATATTCTTTGTCTTTCAAGTGTCTCTTGCAGAGATATAAGAGGGGGGAAGAGGAGGGGGAACTTGTTCATGCTGCAAAAATGTGATTTGTATTCATTTGAAGTTTTATGCTGACTTTTATTGGGGAAAGTGTCTGCGTGAGTGATGGATGCAGTTGCATGAGACTGTGTTGTTAGTCTGTGTGAGTCTTTCTGAGTCAACAGGTGAGTCTGCACACTAATGACTGAGAAGAGGAATAACATCCTCTGTTTCCAGTAACTCGGCTCCACAGCCCAGCACACGCTTCATGTGGTCACTGACTAATAAAGAGGTCAGAAACTTTCTCCGTCACTTTCTACAGCAGCAGGAGAAACTATGAGCTGACCTCCTCTGAGCTTCAGGCCTCACTCTGCAGACTCTGCTTTTTCCACAGCGGCAACAAGGGGACCACACAACTCGGACTGTGGATCCCGTCCAATCAAAGTCAGCTTTATTTAAAGTTAATTAAAGTTTCTACAGCAAATGCAACGGTTTTTACTCCATGTCCCTCTTTCTTCCCTGGAGGCTTGAGTTTAAACAATTGCAGGAATAAAACAATTCTGCAATTGTTTAATTCTCTTTTTTCTTTTCGGTAGTATTAATTATTTGTATTATATGTACCGAGTCGCATACCTCTGCTATAAGGCCCAATAGTCCCCTTATGAAACCACATTTAAATTCATTCAATCCAGATTTGTATTTGGATCTGTAACAAATTGAAAACACTTCATAGATTTCAGTCCCTTTAATATGTGAAAACAGTTCCTGGATCTGCTCCTTGTTCCAGATCTGCAACAAGATATAAATTTCTCCCTTGACGTCAGTTTCATGGTTTCTGTCCAGTTGCTTTTGTGTAAAATGCAAAATAACAAACAAACCTTTAATAAGGTAACTTAAAAAGTTTTAGTTGAACATTTATTTTTCAAAAACGAATGTCCAGATATGAATTTGAAGTAGTTTTACCTACTTTTCATTCTCACTTCTCTCGTTCTGAGCTATATTGTAATTTCCCTTCTCACACATGGATGAAACTGCTTCACAAATAAGATAATTCTCAATAAATGCACTCAATCTCATTACTCAAAATGAAATACAAAATTAAAGTGCCTCCTTATCATAATTAGAAGACATTGGCCAATGGGAGTGTGGTGGCTGCAGGCTATAATTTGGGTGGACAGCCGTGTACACACACATCTGCAGTAGCAGCAGCTGTGGTGAGTTGTGTTATGTGATTATACTGATTGCTTGTCCACAAGCTGTAAACATTCCTGTATTTAACTCACATAGGATAGAAGAGAAAGAAGAAACTGGACAAACCACTGCGACGTGTTCAACAGGTAGTGACTCAGACTGGCATCAGAAAAAAAAACACACACAGAACCAACAGCTGGAAAACTCGTTCCCGAGCTCCTCAAACTCACCATGAGTAAAATGTTCCCATGTGGAATTTTACATCCCAGTCGACAGAGTTTCTTTTGGCTGCTCAGTTTTTTGTTTTTTTTTACAGTTTCCCACCTATTCATTAATACAATGTTCACTCTTTCCCTCGGTTTCACTTCCCTCCTCAGACTGTGACTGCAGAGGCTTCAGTGTTTAGAGGAGAAATCTTTCTGTTGATTTATCTTATCTTATCCTCCTCTCATGTTGCCTGCAGGTGCATGATGGACTTCAGTCACTTCGGCTTGAGCTGTATCATCTAAAAAGTGTTCTCATGGCCACACAGCCTCAGCTCTTGATCTGTGTTAATCCCATTAAAAAGCAGTTCTTGCATATATCTATAAATTATAGTTTGCATTACTTTATTCTCTCTCAAAATCATTTTAAGTTCATACCACGTGTTATAGTTTTAAAATAAACTTTCTGACAAGCTGTAGGGGGATGAAAAGCTGCAGGTCATAGTGCCACAGTTTCATGTTACTGTTTTTGTTAACATGCTATTTTCCATATTCTAAAAGGACATTAATCTGTCTTTTGCTGAGGAGAGAACCCTTTTAAAATTAAAAAGTATAAAGACAATAAAGTCGTTTTCTCCCTCTGACTCTGTTGGTCATAGTGACATTCCTGCTGCGTCCACAGGGGGGCAGCGGTTCTTGAAGTCATCAGGTTTGTATCTCTTACCCTTGGATTCTCAGGGTTTATAGGGACCTGGTTTTCAATTTGAAAGTCTAAGTCACACTTGAGTTACTTGAGCTAATGTTCAACCATCAGCAGCAGAAACCTGCACAGGTCACCTGCAGGCTCCCAGAGCTGGGTGACATGTCAAGGTACAAGGAGGAACTCTCACTCTGCCTCTATTTCCAGGCACAATATATATATATATATATACATGAGCGGTCCCTTTCAAAAGGTGACCCACATAACTGCCTGCCTGGACACTTTTTATGATAACATGTGTCTTTCATTTCAACAATTGATGTGTGAATCAGTGTCCTCGCCTTTCCCCCTTTAAATATGGACGAGTAGACGTCATGAAGGCGCCCCCCTGTGGACAGATGGCCGCACAGCATCTGGTCCAGTACCAGCGTTGTTTTACTCTGTGACCTTTTATTATACATTATCATCTTAACTCTTAACTTATGGATGCTGCTAGTTGTTGTTGTTGTTGTTGTTGTTGAAAGCAAAGTCCAAGCACTCACTCTTTTTATTTCATTTTTACTTCAATGAACTCTTGGTCTTATTTGACAGGGAGAGATAACTGTTGTATTGAATCTCTATATAAGTCGTACAATAATAGATTTATAAATATAACAATGTTTGACATTTGTTTGTTTTCTGATCTTTAAACTGCTTTTAGTTTGTTCCTATTGTTTGTCTTCAATCATCCACTTTTCATAATGTAAAGCATTTTGTATCTGTGTTTTAGAAAAATGCTACACAAAGTAAATAAGTAATTAAAAAAACGAGTGAGAAATTCACGTTCTTAAATAAGTACATGATAAAACACGTGTATATATCCAAAAGAAAAAAAGCCTTATAATAATAAAAACACACAAAAAAAAATGAATTTGACAGTGGTGAAGATTAACACTGTTTTCTAGTGAGGAGTGAACCCTCTTCTTCTACATAGACGTTCTTCGCGGCGGAGTGCGTCTGTTAAATGAGTCCCACCTGTGTCGTCAGTTCCGTCGAACGTTCCTGTCCGCTCCGACAGACACAAGATAGAGGATTATTCTCGGGGCGTCCGGGACAAACGCATTGATAATTAACCCCCCCCCTCGTCGCCATGTTATTAAATAAATACAATTAACTATTTATAGAGTTGATTGTTATCCTGCCGGCGGACTGAGGAACCGAGGGGCACGTCGGTCTCCTGTGAGCCGCGCACGGACTGGGATGCACCGTTAGCTCGCTGTTAGCTTCCTCGCTAGCTCCCCCCCGGACGGCTCCGCTGCAGAGACCGGACCCAGCTCACCGCGAGTCACCGTAAGTCCCACCGCGTGTTACCCGGGAAAAGGCTCTCTGTCCCCGGGTCAGGACCTTAAGTGTTTATCAACGTAAATCAGCTGTTTTTTTTTAAACCGTGGAGCCGCAAATTCTCCCGTTTTTTCCCCACCAGCTGCTCTGGGAACAGCTGGACACGGGCCCGGTTCTCCTCCTGGGGAAGCGAACATGTATTCACACGTTCTGAGAAAGATGGAGATTGTGTTAAGTTGTGTTTTGCTGCCATCTGGATCCCTCGGTGTGTTGTGGATGCGTTGATCCCAAACAGGCGTCTCCTTCTGCGGGGTGGGAAATAACAGTTCACCTGTGCTGGTGCACCTGTCAGCTCCCAGTGGAACCAGTGGCGGTGACAGCAACCAGCCCTCAACCCTGTTACTTCACTTTAATATCAATACTATTCCTTTTATTATGATTATTTGACATGTGCAACCAAGGTGCAGTTATTAGGATTTGTTTATTATTAGGATACGTGCAGGGTTAGGCAGTAAAACAACATCAAGGATTATTAAAATGTAGTTTCAGGAGCAATAATGCAAATAGTGTTTATTATTTTTGCTAACACACTGAAGAAATATCCCACGTTATTGATTTATCTCAGATTTATAACATTGAACTATTATTGCCATTCTCTGTCCTTACAGGAGAGTTTGTATACACTCGGGGGCAAAAATCCCCAAATCTCAAAACCCTTTAAACCCAAATTAACTAATATTGGTTTAATTAATTGTGATGTTTATAGATACTAACTGATATGGTCTTTATCGTGATGTTGTGCTTGGCCTTATCGTCCAACCCCTGGGATTGTGATTATAAAGTTGTATTATCTTTACGATGCTACAAGCATATCACGTTATTCTTTACCCTCTGATGAAGCAAATTATCTGTTATTTATGGAGAATACACATAACTTATAGCTGATTGTTAATAATCAGCCTCATCCCTTAACTTCTCAGATTGACTCAGTGACTTCATGAAGAGTTGAGACTACAACTTGAGCCTCTTACTGAGGACCTGACGAGCCTGTTTCAGATGCAGTGTTATGCAAAGCAGCAGAATTTGAGTTCTGAATGTCTTTCAGTTTCTGGTTCAACAGCTTTACTCAGCGTCAATGACAGAACAATAAGCTGCAATACAGTTCAACTCAGTTAATGGTTTAGAACCATTTGAATGTCACAAAGCTCCGTGGGGAGCGGAGTCAGACGAGGTTAAATTTGTGTTTGAGTTGTTGTTGGCCAAGGGAAGGACAACAATCCTAAGATGTCTAGAGTCAACAGTGACGTGTCATTTATCAGGAAGCAGACAGGGCACGGCAACGTGTGCATTTCCAATAGGGACACAGACTTAGCTGAGGTCAGAGGAAATGTAAACAGGCCTTATCCCTCCAGGTAACAATAGGGATGCCAGCAACTGCACCAACTGTCGTAAAACCCGTCTTATACGTTTGCATTTCTGTGAGTCAGGTGCTGGCAATTTATTCTCTTACTTTCCTCACACTCCTTCTACATAAACCTATAAATTCTGATATGGTGCATAGTTGTCTCTTGCAAATCCTGTTTCTAATAAATGCTACATATAATTTATATTTCTTGAAGATCAATTAAGAACAGAATAATCCTAATGACACGGTGGCACATCGGCTGGTTAAATGATTTCATGGATTAATTTATGTAGATGATAATCAGAGGCTGGAGGAAAAGGCCCTGCTTTGTCACTGATGCATTTATTTATTTTCACCCTCTAGACCAGACCACCAGACCTCACTGTTTAGTTTTCCAAATGCAGGACGAGAACCGAGTCAGTCCAAATCCTGTCCTGATGAGTGAAGTGGTTTTTAAAGATCTCACAGTCCACAACAGATCAGGGAACAAACGGAAACAACAAGCATGTCACATTCTCAGAACAGCAGCCGATTGTTCTTCATGATAAAAACATGTTCTATCCACAGATCCACAGTTTCCAGGCGTTTCTGTTGTCCACAAAAATCAGCTGTAGTATTTGATTAGTAAATCTCTCTCTTTGCATACTGCTGTATATATGAGAGTTTCTCCTTGTGTCCTATTTACTTGTTAAACCTACATCGTGCTCTGCAATGTGAAAACTGTGATACAAATTCCTCCTGTGTCACATGCAGCTCATATCGACCCCTCTTTAGTTTCTGTGGGAGTGAATTCATTAAGCGGTGCATCTGGTACTCAAGTCCAAACCACAGCAGCAATGCAAATCTGGCCGACGTATTAGAAATGAGCAGATAGTATTGATGAAACATTTAGTTGTGTCTGGTTTTGTGCAGCGAGCGGCTGCTGCTAACGTGCGGTCCCTCATCAGAGCAGAACAGAGTGGCCACTCGAAGACGGCTCATTGTGGCCGGTGTTTCATCGGTGTGTGTTGTTCCTCTGCCGAGCGGTGGCCTTGCTCTTTGAAAACCACCTCCCGGCTTGTTCACAGCAATTATATCCCCCATCTGCCCAATGATTGGTCTGTTCTGACCACACTCTTTGGTCTCTCCTCTTCAAAGCAGCATTAAAGCCTCGCTGGTTTTCCATCGCTACCTTTTTCACTTTATTTACATGCAGCAGTTTGTTGTATCCACACACTCTCTCTCTCTCTCTCTCCCTTTCCCCCCCCAGGACCAGTGCATTATGACAGAAAGCATTATGAGTAAAGCTGCCACAATGGAGATTCCTATCAACAGCAACGGGGACACGGGGACACTAACAGAAGACGACAGCCTCGAACAGGTGGGTCACCGAGGTGGGACGTGTGGACACGACCCTGCACAGCTGCTGTTTAAAGCTATTACTGAAGGAATCAATGTGCAAAGTGTTTGAGTTTATGCACAATCGATCCCAGGTCAACAAAAGACACAAAAAAAGAAAGAACTTGAGCAAACAAAAGACTAATCTCAGAATCTTATTTATTTACTTCGTTAGAGAAAAACCACATTAGACTTGTTGTCTTTTTCCTAAGGAGCTTCTTAACTTGATGATTTATTCAAAGACAGTATTTTCCCTGAGGGTCACACTGTGAGAGCACATGAGGAAAATCAATCCGACATATATGAGCCAGCTGTAGTGTCATGAGTTATCATGGTGGGAAGGATAACTGCGTTCCTTTAGTTGTATGAAGTTGACATAATGGTTTCTGGGTATTGTTCTCGCCTATCACAAGATAAGCCGAGTCAGCTGACTCCTTTCACACAGCGGTACCACTCTGTGTTAAATGTACAGAACAACTTAGGACTCGCACTGGGTTGTAAATGGAGTCTGTGAGTCACTTACTGTTTTTATCTCCCCCTGCCTTATCTTACCCTTAAGAATAATCTAAAACTATATTCCAGTACCTTTCTGTGAATTAACATATTCCTCACTGTTTTGTATCATGTATTGCCTTTCACACACTACTTGAAGTCCTTGTGTTCCTTAGCTTTGGTTAACTACAACTGTGGAGAGGGATCCCAGTGGGAAATCAGGTGTCGGAGTTCAGGTGTCTCCTTGGGAACCAGTTGTTCCCATTTACACCTCAAGTGGCCTCATGTTCGGTGTTTGCAGAAAAGCAGAAACACCTCTAGTGAGTTAGGAGTCAAACTAAGAAGCTCAATTCTCAGGTAGATGTTGCTCTGCGGGTTGGAACTATTCATATGAGGAATAATCTTTTGTGGGCTCGGATACATTTAGTCTCCCCCCTCATCAGGAGTGTCATCGTCGGTTAAGATGGAATAACAGTGAGATGCAGAGTAAGCGAGGCGTCACTGGCTGTTCTTTTTCCTACATCCTCCGGCCGCACCTTGTTATACAAACGGACCCAAGATCCTGGTGGAGGCTCGAGCGGTTAATTGTTATTTGCTCACCAAACTGTGCGTGGCTCCTCGTGGAGTAAGATAAAAGCCTGTCTCTTCGTCAAGTTTGCATTGTGATGCAAACACTCAGCCATTAGTCGCAGCTTGTACAGTTAAGAAGTCTCTGTTTACTGGCAGCGTCTCGTCTGGCTTCACTGTTTAGTGCTGGATATCAACCAGTTGTCATAGCAACCCCGCAATTAATCTCAAACTGGCCGTGCTTTGTCCTCGGGTGAAAGCCCTCGGAAACCAGATAGAGATCTGCTCTGCAGCACAGGGTCTACAGCTGCAGGGGATTCTGCTGCTCGTGCACGTGGAGGTGCAGATTGACAGGTGAAGGGCGAGCAGCAGCCTTTCAGGTTCCCGACGCTCGTATCAGAGCCTGGACGCTGACTGGCAGCTTGACTGTGTCACAGAGAATCAGCTGCCAACAGCGTCCTGGCAAAGGAATCAGAGTGGATCACTGCTGCCTTTTAGCAAATTAAACAGCATTTTGAGACGGTGTATGGTTTCACACAGTTTCTCTGAGGTGATACTCCCCCTTTGTTTAGCTAGAATTAGATTGTTTTGTGAAATATTGAAAAATGGCTCCACCAAAACAGGCGTAACTCTTTCTTAAGCACAGCAAACCTCGCTCTAATATCACAGCCGGATTATTTTACGATGACGTCAAGGTGCTGTACTTTCCATCATCTTAGGGACCAGGCGCTGTGTCAACAGAGAGTCCAGGGAGGGATCAGTGTTGCGTCAGTTTTCTGTCCACACTGAACAGATGCCACAACATGAGGAAGGCCTCTCAAATAAAGGGATAGACTCTGAATGACAGAAAAAAAAACAGTTATTGTTGGCAGCTGAAATTGGCTCTGTTACTTTGATTGGCTGCTATTAGCACAACCAACTGTAATTGGCATTTGCTGTCCTGACAGTCAAAGTGTGCCACCAGGAGTTTGGCTCAGATTTGAGGTTTGTGTGGAAATTTGAGTGTGTCACAGTTTCTTCTTTTTCTTTATTTAATTTTTCCCATTTAATGTCGATGTCACTTTTAATGTCTGCACATGAATAGATGATTTATTTAGAGTTGAACTAGATTCAGTGGAGTCTTTTCTCCAGACAGTGATGGAAGAATATCAGGGCAAAGCTTTGAGTAGCAAATTATAAAATGGAAAGTGTCCGAACCCGCTGACAGCTGAACCCTGCTCCGACCCATCACTGCTCTCCGTGTCACATCCCCGCTGTGTGGACATCACAATGATTTGTTTCTGGGATTTCTTTTGACATCGTTCTATCTTGTTTCATGACCTCAGACATGGATTTTATTTCTTTTTGTCTTTTTTTTGTGTCTTTTTTTGTTTTGTTCGTCTTGTGTTTGTCAACCTTCTCCCTCCCTCCCTCCTCCCCTCCTTCCCTCCTTTCCTCCCTCCCTCCATCTCTGTGCAGGCTGCAAATCTGCAGTGGAGCTTAGATGAGAAAGTAGGGAGCTCCAGAGGCACCAGGGTGAGCAGGCCATTTGTGTGTGTGTGTTTGTGCTATGTTATGTCGTTGTGTAGCAACGCTCAGTGGTTTGACTAAATGCGGCATTAAACTGCCTCGACATTGGTTTGTTTCATGAAATGTCAGATACTTCCTTTTTATAACAAACCACTGTGCGGCTTGAGATGTGATCCTACTAACTTCAGCTGGAGGGAGTCTCCCAAACATGTTTTGAGAGACTCCCTCAAAGTAACGGGTGTTAACAAAATAGCTGATGGCTAACACTTAGAACACAACATGAAAAAATGTACTAGATTCAGTGTGTGTGTGTGTGTGTGTGTGTTCACCTGGGTGACGTGTGAGGCTGCATCCACACCACTACGTTTTAGTTACAAAACGCATCCCTGATGTGTTAACACCTACCGTCCAGTGGCATTCACACCACTCCAGAGTTTCCCAGCACTTAAAAAAGAGATGTTTGGAAACGCTGATGACCCCATTTTAGTTTGAGTTGTGTTTTAGTGCAGAGAAAGGAAAACGGACATTCAAGCCTTTTCTAAACTACATATATTTTTTTAACATATATTTTCCCCTCCACATGACATCCATTCGACACAATATAAAAATAGCTACTACAAATCAGCATGCCATGCCAGCAGGTGGCGATAGAGAACGCTGTGGTCCAATAATATTGGACGAGTCAGATGTCTGTGAATGGTGCAGCATTCCAAATATAGCTTCTAACTTGTAATTAGACTCAGAAGAGAAATCAGTACGTGGCTGCCATCATTGTTTCTTCTGTTTCATGCTCACTACACAAAGCAACAGTGATCCGCTTTACATATACACACAGAAAACAGAGGTATAATAAAAATCTGCACTTAGGAAGACATTAGTAAAACCACAGCTATGGACGGAGATTATTTCAAATAGGTTTTAAAACGTATTAGTTTGGATGGAGCCTGAGTGTGATCCCTTTTTAATTTGTGTTGAAACAAGGTGGCAAACTAATACTCATCATGTCCTAATGCTGTAATGTTGATGGGGCTTCACGTGTTCTGTTCTTTTATGTGTCAGTTCTGTTACAGTTATATAAACTGTGTTTGTGTTGTGAAAGTTCACCTCAAGTGTTCGTTAGAAAAGGCTCCTGAAGCAAAGCTGTAGAAGTTCTTCATGCTCATTTCCCTCTGTTGGTTCCGTTTGACCTCTAACAGCACAAATCACAGCATCTGCAGATTACAAAAAAATAGTCTTTGTGTTTGTTTACAACCGGGAAATGGCGACTTCCCCTCTAGAGCTTTTCTTCTGTGGTTTTCTTATCACAATCTTACTGCACAGACCCAGCCCAAGATTTCAGAAAATGCTCCCATTTCATTTTTTCCGTTTGGAAAACCTGTGAGTGTTGACCCCTGTTTGCTCGTGGCACAGGCAGGAGAAGAACATTTGTTATAGGAAACTTAAAGCTGTGCCAGAGTGAGAAATCAGTTTGGGCCAGATATCCCTTTTATCCATAACCCCCCCCCCATGAATGTTCTACTCTTTACCAGATGATAAACAAGCAGGAAGGCAGACAAGAGAAAAACAGCGAGTTTAATTAAATAAAACACACAAGTTGCATCATGGGGCTGGTAACACAGTTCCCCTTGTGATCCAGAGCCACACTGGTGCTTGGCTCGGGGGGGGGAAACTAGTTTACTCCAGCGTCTCCTGCTGTTCAGATCAGTGAAGTCACTGCTCGGGTTCGACTCTGTGCTGTCGAAGTCTTCTTGTTTGCTCTCAGCAGCATCCGGGCTGGAGATTCTCTGTGTGGTTAATCATTGGTGTTTTTTTATGTCTTTCCTACAAGTGTTTTTTTCCTGTTGGCACCTAGATAAGTAGAAGAGGTTAGACAACGCCTGGAGGCTGTGTTCTCACTAACCTTCATTAACTCAGCGGTGTCTGTCCCCCTCTAGTGACTAAGCCTCTAACTTACATTGTCTCCACTGACTGAATGTGACACTCGAGCCATAATGTTTATACATACCCCCCCCCCATCCTGAACCCCCCCGCCCCAACCCTTCCTTTTGTTCTTCTTTTATTGTTTCTATGTGGCCGTTAAAACTTTGCAGGACCTCCAGCAGGTGATGGTGTCGGGTCCCAACCTGAACGAGACGAGCATCGTGTCGGGGGGGTATGGAGGAACAGCGGAGGGGATCATCCCCACCAGCTCAATCAAAGGTAAAGTCCCGCTGCATCTCCATCCCCTCATTTCTAAAATCTTCCCTCTCAGCCAACTGACTCCTCAGGTCTCCAATCAGCTTCCTCAAATCAGGCTGTGATGAAGTGGTGGTTACTGGTGGTCAAATTGGGCTGGTTTCTCTCCTTCACTGTATCTGAAATTGGTCCGTTTCACTCAAATCACATTTTCCTATGTGCAGGTAGGGGATACAGCAGGAGGAAAAGCCAGTAGAGTGCACACCTCTGCCAACTGTCCCCTTATGGAACCATATTTGGATCTGCACCAAATTTCACCCACTTATAAATATCAGTCCCCTGTACATGCCTGATTTTTGCCCACTCTCTCTCTTGCTCTCTCTCTCTCTCTCTCTCTTCCTCTCAGGGCCGGCTGTGCACTACAATGCAGAGTTTAACAAAAGGATCCCAGTTGAAGGATTAGGTAGCTCCATAGACCTTAACCGTCACTAATAATGCAGAGCTCACATCCACAATGTCATAAAATCCATTTGTGGTGACGCAGGACCTTTATAGAATCTAGATCAGTGGTTCCCAAATGACACACGGGGGATTGTGAGATGATTTCCTGAAAACCAATCATAATTTGGCCATAATTGTTCCAAAATCTCAACATAATGGTGAAATTTAAGATAAAAACCATGGAAACTGTCATCAGCTTTCAGATGTTCAGCCTCCACGTGACCCCTGAGGTTATTACAGCAGATTAGTGACAGCATCAGTTACAGAAGGTTCATTTACAGCACCACAGGAAACCCTGGTGAATTTCTTTGTGACGTCCTTGGAGATAAGTGCGTTGGCTGAAAGGAAGTTTGGGAACCACTGATCTAGACTTCTCAGTAACTGTTGGTTTGGTTAGAACTTTTACTCTTTACTACACATTTCACATGATGGGTGTCTCATTTTGGAATGAAGTGAGTCTTATTGGATAACTGGGAAACTGCTGCTCTGTCCCTTTTTGATCAAGCTGTGTCTTTCGGTGCAGAAAGGTCAGGGTACTTATTTCTACCTGGTGCTCTTTTTCTTTGATATTGTCGGTATTTTTCTAACACAACTTTTGCTTCACAAGTTTTTCCTCTTCTCTCTGGTTGGTTTCTTCTGCTCGTCCTTCAGTGGGGCTTCACTTTGGTTTTTCACAGAATATCTCAAACATCTTTGTAGCAAAGAGGAAACCATCTTCATTAAAGTGTTTGTTTAGTCACCTTGAATATGATACTATTGCAAAAACTTCAGTAAACTTTTGGATTTTAAAAGCCCCCTCCCATGTATTTATAATTTTTATATATTATTTAATAGAAGAGAAAATCCAGTTTATTTAGCATCACACTGTTTTAACACCGCTGCATTTCAAACTGCCCCCGTCTTCACCATTACTCATTCGTTTGCATTGTTCACTGATTGTCATGCACTAAACGTTGTCTTTTCATCTTGTCTATCTTTGTCCTCCACCTCTCTATCACAACTCCCTCCCACACGTTCCTCCTCATCCTCCTCACCCTTTTGTTGTCTTACTTCTTCTCTGAATCTTCCCCACAAACTTCCTCCTACGTTATCTTTCCATTTCTGGCTCGTCCGTTCAACTTTATTAATTGCTTCATGTTCTAAACCCGAAATCCTGCGAATTGCCATTATTTAAAAAACAAAAATGTAAATCCCACTCCCTCCCCTGATTCACACCCCCATTCATCCAACCCTCCCCTGCAACAACCACCCATCTACTCTCTCAGAGCTGCGTATGAAGGCCAGGAGAGGTAGTGTTCCCTCAAACAGTTCTGTCATCTGCCATTTAGCCGGCCTGCCACATGAATACCAAGGTACTGGAGAAGGAAAGTGTGACGTTAGATGTTGAAACATCCAAAAGCCTCTGTATTGATAAATCAGGTCATTTAGCATTGACTTTGTAGCAGTTTGGTGTATTTTTATTACAGTTCAATAAAAAAAGAAGCTGGTTTCACTGTATTAAGGTTGTTTCCCTCAGTATTTCCTGCCACTTTAATTCTCTGCATATTCCTGCTACTAATTCTGCATGTTTCATGGTGCTTCACGAGATCGTGGTGATGGATCTGGGTGTAAGAAAGCAGAACTTAAACACTTTTTATTTCCCTTTTTCCTTGGGTTAATCATTATGTCTCATTATGTTCACCATGTTCTTTCTGTGTTTTCATTTGGATCTCTTCTCTTCTCAGGTCCCAACATGCACCACAGCAGCAGCAGCTCGTCGATGACAGCGGACGACATGACCCGTGGAGTGGCTGTGGAGAAACTAGAAACAGTGAAGAAGTGGGGTTACAACACATACAAGGTCAGAGCCTCATGAGGATTTATATTTCTGTGTCTGTGAGGAGCGTCTGGGTGAATCGCTTCATGTGACTGATCTTTCTGTGTCTTGTGTTTAGTGCACGAAGCAGATGATCTCGGAGCGGTTCGGTCGGGGATCCCGGACCGTGGACCTGGAGCTCGAGGCCCAGATCGAGGTGCTGAGAGACACTAAAAAGAAATATGAGAACATGCTGCGATTGGCCCGAGCGCTGACCAACCACTTCTACAACATGGTGCAGACGCAGCACGCGCTGGGAGACACGTTCGCTGACCTCAGCCAGAAATCTCCAGAGCTACGAGTGAGGCTTCCTAATTTAATCACGTATTTTCTTTATATCAGCTGTCCTAATATTTAGAGGACTAAAAATAAAACAAGTTTAGGTGAGGAGGTTGTATTGACCTTCATTGATTTAATTTCGTTCATTAACACAGCTTTTAAAACCATTTGTGTTCGACTGTTTGTGTTAAAGTTGTGGTTTTCTTTGCAGGATGAGTTTGGCTACAACGCAGAGACTCAGAAGTTGCTGTGTAAGAATGGGGAGACTCTACTCGGTGCCGTTAACTTCTTTGTGTCGAGCATCAACACACTTGTCAACAAGACCATGGACGACACCCTGATGACTATCAAGATGTATGAAAATGCCAGGTAAGGACATGCAGCTGGTTATGAGCCAAGTGGAACAGGATGAGAAAGAGATTTGAACAAAACAAGAAACACAGGTTGATATAATCCTGTATCATGTGAAAAATAAAACTCTAGAATATCAAAAATTCTATTTTTATAATAATACCAAACTGAAAGTTTCTGTTTCTTAATCATTGTTTCCTCTTTCTCTTAAAGCTGTTTGTTTTAATATTTTCTCTGCTGTTCTCAACAGACTGGAGTTTGATGCGTACCGGTCGGACCTGGAGGAGTTGAGTCTGGGTCCCAGAGACGCCGTAGCCATGGTCCGTATAGAAGCTGCTCAGCAGCAGTACCACGTGCATAAGGAGAAGTATGAACGCCTCCGCTCAGACGTCATCATTAAACTCAAGTTCCTGGAGGAGAATAAGGTGAGTTAGTGGGTTAGGCCTCCATTGGGTTCATCAGCACACAAAGTTAAGAAAATACCTCCAAGATAACTCTAACTTTTTTCTTTGTGGTACAACACACACATATAACTTCCCAAACTCTCCTGTGTCTGTCTCTCAGGTGAAGGTGATGCATAAGCAGCTCCTGCTCTTTCATAACGCCATCTCCGCGTACTTCGCTGGCAACCAGCAGCAGCTTGAGCAAACCTTGAAGCAGTTCAACATAAAGTTGAGGCCCCCAGGGGCCGACCAGCCCTCCTGGTTAGAGGAGCAATGAGAGGCGCCTGCTGGGCCTCACTCAGCCTCCGATCGACCACCTCCACCTGTTAACCTGTTGAAACTCCCCCAACTTACAGAGGACCACTACAGAGAGAGACATGCAGAAACCTGGGTGGATGAAGAATGAAGAGCAGCGTGTGCCTGGATGACTGGACTGATGAATCACAGGGTATTATCGGTGAATGGTCTTAAAACAGCAGGAAATAGCGCGGCCAGTCTCATAAACAGTCTCGGGGCTTCTCGTGCCTCTCGTCCCGACTCCCTCGTCTCACTTTAATCTTCTCCTTGTGCTTTTGTTCCCAGAGAAACTGTTCATCTCTTCCTCCCTCTCTTACCCACTTCCCTTGAACCCCTCCTATCAACACTACTTTGCCGTGTACGCTTGTGTTAGTCGTTTTTATGGCTATTGTTGTTCTCCTCAAGTGCTGAGTTCAAATTCAACCCCCCCACACCACGCAGCGCAGAACCAGAGACGGACGAGTCGAGGAGAAACAACACAAATCATCCGACACAACACGGAGGCATCAAAACTCTTCCAAACCCCTCGTGTGCCTCCTTGTATATGAGAAACAAATCAACGTACACATGAAGAGGATTCGTGTGTCACACTGGAAAAGAAATGTGCAGATATTCTAACCAAGTACTGTTTCACTTTTGGAAATATTATATTATGATTGTTTGTAGCCTAAAAAAGGAAAAACTGTTTAGTTTAGTATTTGTTAAATTTGACTTTCATCTCTTTTTATTTTCTAATCATTTCAGTTGATTATTGGTCGGCGTGCAGGACAGGATCGCGTTAGAGCAGTGTGTGCTGGTGTGTAGACTGCGAGTGCTGCAGTGTGTAGTCTGTAATTATCAGAAATATTACACATTTTAACCTGAAAATAATTCAACTTATAAAGTATCTTTGATCATTTGTATTTAATTTGACATGAGAGACGTGTTGTCAATGACGACATGGCCTGATGGAGACAGTTAGAGATGTGTGTACGTTTCTGTTTAGGTTTAATGGAGTCACTACATTATTGAATTGTTTAAAAGGAGGACTGTACATTTTCTTTGGTTTTACATAGATTATCTTTTGTGTTTTTTAAGTTTGTCTTTTGAGTTAACGAGATTTTGCATTAATATCGAGGCCAGAGCCTGACGATGTGGATTTTTAGAGGCAAATGTCAATGCCTATGTTAGGAAGTAAACCATTTCCAGTACTAATCTATTGATTGGGTCTATATAAATATATATATATATATATATATACATATGTTTACAAAACTTAGCGGTGATTCCTAAGATGTTGATATCAAACTCAATTAAAGGCCGTTTTCCACTGGTACACTCACTATGAATATGGAATTAATCAGCATTTCCTCCCGGCTCAAATTACTCTGCAGTCGACTCAGGTTTTAATCGGCTCTGATCGGCAGTGATGGAAATGTGACACCAGGGGGAACTGACATCAGAACGTGACGCACTGAGGGAACGAAACAGACAAACTCCTTTTATTGGCTATTAAAGGGGTTTACCAGCATTTAAAAACCTGTGTATACCTGATAATTGTGGTGTAAAGTTGTTATATAATTGAGGCTTGATATTTAACAGTTTAACCATAAACTATATTACAAATACAACCAAATATGTTGAACCTAAACTTGAAAATTAACCTTTTTTTGCGTAAAATATAATCAGAAATGTACGTCTTTTCATTGTAGCTAATTCTGAAAAACAAGTTTTCATATCAGCAAAATAAGAAATGCTCATATTAGCTGATTTGTTTTTATAGCCCATCATGTTGAGCTCTAATCTAGAATCATATCTTTCAAAATATATATCTGTTTGTTTACCTTTTCTTCACACTGAAGATTTCTGTAGCTCCACGATCCCTAACGCTAATATTTCAACAGAAACTCATTCTAGATGGTGATTGTCACACTAATGATTATTCATTTGTTTTTTATTTCCTGTGACTAAAACATTGCTGTAGTAAGATAATAATAAAAACAATCATGAATTGTTGACAGTTCAGAGAAGGAATCGCTGCGTAATACAGAATGTTTGATGTCACTGTATTTATCATGTTCATCATGTGTTAATCTGTCGGAACTTCTGATTTGTGCAAATTACTTTCATGTTTTCGTAAATGAAGTTCAAGGCAACACACAGAATATCTGGAATGGATCTACACCGAAAAGAGGAAATAAGTTCTGAGTTGATGGAATTGAGTTTCCTTCAAATGACGATTATTCAGTGCAATGAATATTGTACCATTCTGTACTTGGCACCAGTCCTCCAGCTCCTTGTCTCCTCGGCATTTGCACGGCAGACGGATCCAAAGTGTCGGTGCAGGAAAGGGATCATCAAAAATGGATTCTAAGATGTATTTCTCTGCTTGTGTTTTCTGAATTCTTTCGTCAACTGGTTGTATTTTATTGTGGCTTATAAAGAAAACTCTCATGACACTATTTGGTCTAAAGTTTCAGTTTCCCAGCTCCTGGTCTGTTCGACCGTCACTCAGCAATATTTACAAAATGTGACTCTTTGTTTGAAATTCCTCTCCCTCACACCAAAATGAAGATTTATGAAATGAGATATTTTATTTGTGTACAATCAATATTTTTTTTAGGTTGAGCTGGTGTATTGTACATGATTGCACATACTGGTATTTAAGGTGATAAATGAAGTTGTGTCATGGATTGATGTAGTACTCTGCCTTCATTCCTCCCTCAGACCTGAACAGTCCCAACTCACCCCAAGGGAACAAAAAATAAAAATACACGTTTTCAAATGATCTGTCTGTATTCACTGTTTTGTCCTTTGTGTCGTTTGTGTTGCACAGTGGTGAACGTTCTGTTTATATCCAACATCTGGATAAAGTCATAACCCGTCATCCACGGGCATTTAGGAAGTTTTATCTGTAGAGGAGTATTAGTGTCGGGCATAAACACTTTTTTTTATTTTGAAAATAAAGTCTAAATAATGAGCATAAAATATAATCCTCTGGTCAATTAACTCCAAAGACCTTAAATTAATCACCAATATAATTAATAGAATTTTGACTATTTCTCAAGATAAATAAATAAAAAACCCTCTGAATTAGTTTAACTTTGTAACCCCCCCATGTCTGACATATACCTTTAAAGTTGACATATTTGAATGAATGACAACTATTTTCATCTGATGCAGTAAAAACACACATTTCATTTGTATTCACATTTATTCATATAACATTAAACCCGGTTTTAAACTCACCAATGTTTTTTTTTGGGGGGGGTTCATCTATCGTATCTCTTCGAAAAGGGGGCGTTCCCACATGCTGAGCCTGACGTGATTTGATTGGTGGAGACGCTCCCTGCACCTGTGACTGACGGCTGTTTGTGAGACTCACTCACTGCTGCAGAAACACGAGGTGAAGCCGGAGAGAGGATCGATTTGGGGATTTTTATAACATCACTTCCAACGCACGGTGAGTGAAACGGACCCGGGACCAGTTCAGGGTTTATTAAAACAAAGCTTGAGCTCCGGTTTGTTGTGTGAGATAATTATTAAAGTCAGGGAGATGTTTTAAAAATGATTTGATCAGAACCTGACAGAGAATCTGTTGTTTTAAAAAGCCTCCACTCAATGGTTCATTGTTTGTCATAAAGGGCTTTGACATATTGTTACAATTATCTTTATCAACTTTAACATTCATCATAGAAATATTCCACTTTGTTCAGTTTTATCACAGTTCAAGTCCAAAGCTTCACGTGATGTGTGTGTGAGTATGTGATGTTTAGTTGTTCTTAGTTGGATGACACGTACGCCGAATTCATCATTAGACTCTACTCAGTAATAGGAAGTATATGTGCACCTTATGTGAAGCATTTTACTTTTCGTGAGAGGGAAGAAATATTTAAAAGTGCGTTTTTTTTCAATGAAGTTTCGTGTGATGCATAAACAAATACCTGAAGGAGGGGATATTATATGTGAAGCAAATGTTTTGCGGTTGTGTATTTCATATGGGGAAAGTACAAGGTGAAATAAACAATATCTAACTGTGGTTGTGTTGAGAAAATAAACAAACAGTGTCTGATCTGAGGTCTGGAATTTGACAGGTCACCTAAAATAACTCAAATCGAATTATGAACCTGATCAATGTGATTTGTCTTGTTTTAATATTTAAGTTTTTGGACCTTGGACAAAGACGTAAGATATGTAACAGGTTGTGTAGGCTCAGTTAAGCAGAAGTTGCAGAAATATGGCTGTGATGATATTTTTGTTATGTGTGATGTTGATTTAGAGCCATTGACATTTGATTATGAATTTCCATTTCAGTGTTTCACGTTTCATTTATACTTGTGTGTCTCCTCAGATCTGTGTGCCCGACAGAGGGACACTTCTCTCCACCATCTTTGGATTGGAGGTTCAAATGGAGGGAGTGCTGATTTTTAAATATGCATCTCTTCCAAACTTTTCCTCTCGGGACGCGTCTCCTCCTTCATCACCGGATGCTCCGGAAGATCCAGATCTCCAAGCATCTTGCCCCCTGCTTCCCACCATGTGTGTCACCGCTGCACCACCACCACCACCACCTCCACCTCCACCTCCACCACCTCTTCCTCCTCCTCCACCTCCTCTTCCTCCTCCTCCTCTCACTGCCCCTTCTCTATGCTCCCGTAACGTCCAGAGACGATCCATGAAGAAGCTGAACTGGGACACCATCCCCAGCCAGCGCGTCCTGGGCAAACTGAACGTGTGGACCACGCAGCGGCCTCAGAGGGACCTGGTGCTGGACATCCGGAGCATGGAGGAGCTCTTCAGTCACGTGGACAAACGGGCATCGCTGAGAGACTCCAGGCTCCTGGGTCAGAAGAAGTGTGACGGCAAGGAGCTCTTTCCACAGGAACCTCAGGTAACGAGGGTTTCACTGGAGTTTCCATCAAGCTGCGGTTTCCATGGACGTGAAACTCAAATAAAATGTTCATGCTAGGGAAGTAATGCACACTCAAAAAGGAAGTGATTTTCTATAAGTTCCACACCTGTGATCATACCAGTGAGGAACTTCTGGAGTAAAACAGTGTTGGGAGAGTTTTTACTTCCTCTAAACAACATGCAACTTGTATCAATGAGTCAATCAGAATTTATTTGTGTTGCACAAAGGGCTTTACAGAATAAAGGCAATAAAAACAAATATCCCTCCAGCCACAGAGAGCAGAGCCAAACAATGTATGATGAGTTCACAGAGGAAAATATTTTCTTTTATTTATACGTATTGATAATTGTTCTCCCTTCCCTCCTCAGGTCACAATCCTGGACTCCAAAAAGAGCATGAACATCGGGATCTTTCTGAGACATTTCAAGAGGTAACTAGAGAAAAGAGAGAATGATACCGAAAACTAATATCTTTAACAATGAGAGTGATCAAGTGAAAGACTCTGAGGAACATGTGCAGTGATCAGAGAGTCCAAAACACACATATGATGTCATCACCCGGCCGGCACATGCTTTATCTCAGTGGACCTTATTCAAATACATGCAAATGTTAATTAGTATCGTTTGAATAGCAGTGGATGGAAGAACACATTCATCTGAATATTTATGACTCATTTTAATAATACCTGACTGATAAGAAAACAGAGTTCAGTCCTGGTACGTGACACTGAGCTGGATAGTCCACAAAGTACTTGGTACTAACGTTTAAACCGTTGATCGGGTTAAAAGGACTTTGTAAAGTATTAGGTCTTTAAGGTGTACGGATTGTAATACCTATTTCAGGTTGTTGTAATATACATATATTGATACTGGAGAACTGCCTCTTCGACGTCAAGAGCCAGTTTCTGTGTGTTGAACTTATCAAGATGATGTCACTGTCGGTTCACTCGGCTGTCACTTTGAATACCAGCTGCTCCTTTCACTTAAATTCAAATTGTGTCGGCTTCTCTGTGGAACGTGCACTTGATGAGATATTTAAAATCATGTGCGGGATTCTGTAAAACACCAGAGTTAATAGTTTGATGTAAAGTGTGACGTGTTGATTGAACGTCTAAACAGACGTTCAGAGTAGATCAGCACAGGCTGGTCAAAATGTCAAAACGGAAATTTGAAACGTGCCATATTTCATCATTAGAACATATATATAATAATAAATACATAAACCTTTATAAAGCTACTCTTGTTGTGCTTTATAAAGAAGAAACATCAAATTAAAAGAGAAAGTAGATTAATATGATAAATATCATTTAATAGGATTATGATTAAGCAGTGTTAATTAGAGCTGCTAATTTAAAGTTAATTTATTAATGTTTGGTGGTTTTTACACTTTGGGTTCGACTTTAAAAACCCTGGGAACTGTCACAGCTTAGCAGGACTGGTGTTGTTTGATGAGTCATGGCGATCATGGCAGGATTTTGGCAGCGCTCGTCTGACACTGCTCTTTTTTATCCCCCCCCCGGCTGCAGGCCAGTGACGGAGATGGTGCAGGACATTAGTCAAGGTAACTGGCTCAGGTTTGGATCAGGGAAACTCAAAGAGCTGTGCAAAGCTGCTGCCAGAGGAAAGTGAGGTAACGACCCATACACTCTTCTCATCTTTCCACGGTGGTTATATACAGATAAAGTAAATAACTTCTGCTTTCTGTGTTTTATTAAGATATCACAATGATCTCAGTTTGTCAGAAATAAAAGCTATTGACCTGAGTTTCATATTTAACAACAATTACAGTATTAAGAGGCTGTTTGTGATTATTTTGGAAGAATATGTTTTATTATATCTCACATGGCTTCTTATTGATCACATCATTATTTATACTGTTTTCTGTGTCCTGTTGATGCTCAGGTGAAGCAGCTGCTGTCCTTCAGTGGGAACCTCTCTGTTCTACCTGTGGCCGATCAGTTCATGGTGCAGCTGGTCAAAGTCCCGGGGTGAGTTCATAACTTAGACTTTTATTACATATTTGATAGTTAAAGACATATCAAATGTGCAAAGTCTTTTCTTCATCTATCACCGTTAGTGGTTCCCTGCAAGAAACCAATAACGTTATTTGCAGAATAGTTTTATAGTCATGTCCTATCTTGCACCTGTGCTGTTCCAGATCTCTCCACACTTCATATTGAAATGACAGCAGCTAATGTTCGGTGTTGTTGTGTCTCTGCTGCAGCTACGAGGAGCTCCTGAAGATGATGGTGCTGAGGGAGGAATTCTTTCCTCTCATGGAGGAGGTGAAGAACTCTGTCGCTGTCATGACCAAAGCAGCGAATGGTAACTTTTATTAACACTTGTCCACCAAAAGCTGCAACAACATTGTTATCTTTATATATTCAGGCTCTTTGTCTTCATATCTCTTTTCCCCTCTGTCCCTCTTAGAGCTGCTGGACTGTGATGATCTCCACTCCGTCATCCGGCTGGTGTTGAAAGCCGGGAATTACATGAACGCTGTTGGTATTTTTCTTTCACTTTCTGGTCTTAATGTTCAGGGGGCTCTTACTCAGCATTTCCTTTTACTGATAATGGAGAATTCCATTTAATCGTTTTGCTCAGGGTGGTTACAGTGCCAATGCCATCGGCTTCAGGATGACGTCACTGCTCAAGCTGGCAGACACCAAGGCCAACAAGCCGGGCATGAACCTCATGCACTATGTTGCCAAGGTGAGGACGAGTCCTGGGACGGAGAGATGCTCACTGGAGAAAGTATTTAATAAAAGGCTTTGTAACGTTTCATTCACCCGCAGCAAGCAGAGGACATCGATGCCGAGCTGCTGACGTTTCCCAGCCAAACTGAACACATCGGTTTGGCGTCCAGGTGAATAAGTCGGGTGTGATGTGCTGGTTTTGAGTTGTTCGGGCGACGCCATGTGAACGTGTGAATATCTGTTGAACCCACAGAATTTGTAAAGACGAGTTGATCAGCGACTTCGAGAGAGAGGTGAAGAAGATCAAGGAGGTGAAGCTGTACAGCAGCAGACATCCCGGCCTGGTGCAGCAGATGGAGACGTTTTTCCTGGTAAAGTTTGACTTTAAAAAGCACAGACTGTGTGACTAGTTCCTCTTTTATACCTCTTTACACCCATTTCTATGTTGTGTATATTCTCAGAGGGCGAATGTGAAGCTGGACGATGTGGAGTGCTCGGTCCTAGAGCTCATTTCTCTGAGCAACGCTGTCGCCGAGTATTTCTGTGAAGACCCAGCGACCTTCAAACTGGAGGAGTGCTGCTCCATCTTTCACTCGTTCGGAAAACGGTTCGATACGGCCGTTCAGGTGAGAACGGGAAGAGTTAGAAGTGACGCTTAAATGGAATAAATCACATCTCAGGGAAGAATTGTACTTTTTAAACAACCTCAGTCATCCTGAGGCCTCGGGTTGGGCAGTGATGAAGTTAAACAGTATCCTGATAATTCAAAAAAGCAACTGTGTCCGTTTCATCACATATTTAAGAAATCAGCTGTACAATGTGTACATATATCTAATAAGTGCTTCAGGAGTATTTGTCATTCACCACTGTCTGAGTAGTATGGTGACATAACAGTTTGTGAACAAATGATTTAGTCAACAAGTTATAAATAACTGATCATAATCTTGCGACCCATGACGGCATCATGCATCTTGTGACTATGACTCAGGAGTTGTTAATGTTTCTAATTTTGTTTCTGACGTTCAGAGAATAAAACTTCTATCACATCTGTTGTAGCATGAAAATAATAATAATAATTGGATGTATCTTTTACAAAAGAAATTTATATAAAAATATATAGTTAATATAACATAAGATGTAAAACCACACTTAAAGTATACTGCAGCCATCTACTGGTAGGAAATTGTACAGCAGCAATTGATGGCTTCCTCTAAGTTCTACAGCTGGATAGTAAACCACACACTGGTTGGTTAGGCCCGACTCTACTGGTCCCGTGTGTCAGTGAACTGCACTGAGTTATATGTATGTTCTCTGTGTACCTGCAGGAGAACCGACAGCGAGAGGAGGCCGAGCAGAAGCGCCAGCGGAGAGAGAGCATGCGAATCTCAGCCAAGCGACGCTCCACAGTGTCGTGTCCAGCACCTGAGAGGGATCAGGAATCCAGCCTGGAGTCGGCCCTGCACAGCCTCCTGTCAACCGTACCAAAGGGATTAGACAGGTGCAGGAGGAACATGCTGTCCCCGATTGTAGGATCCCCTTCCAGCCACAGTCCTCAGCCTGGAAAACCTGATGCTTCACCCTGTGCTACACAAGAGAGGCCTGAGAAGAAACAAGCCAAACTGCAGGAGGAGAACGAGGAAGTAACAGAACTGGAGGACAAAGCAGAAGCTGAGAAGATGCGTGAGATTACTCGGAAGGTGCTTCGCTACCAAAACAGCCGGAGCAGCCTCGACGGGGACAGAGTTTCATGCACCCCCCCTCGCTCGGACACTCCAGCTACTCCGAGTACCCCTCGACCCAGAAACAGAAACTTCTTCTTCGCCAACAATGGGAACGTGAGCTCGCCGTGGACTATCCTCAGCCCCTTGACTTGTTCCCAGGGAAACATCCCAAACCAGAACAGACAAGCACGCCCACAGAGACTGTCCCTGACGCATGGGGAGGACGATGATGGAGTCTGGGAGAGTCAAGAAGGCAATCATCCTCCCAGTGGTGACAGGCGGACATCTCCATCCGGGGGCTCTGCGTCCGTGCCCGACTGCCCCCATCAGAGAGCCGTGTCCCAGGGTCCGATCCACAGGTCTGCCTCCATGGATGAAACCAGGCAGTCTCCCCTGGCTCGCTTCCGGCTGGGGGACTTGTTCCAGAGGTCATACTCCTCTGGGTCAAGGACAGAAACTATGGGGGACGAGATTCCGGGAGTGTTTCCACTGCATCGAGGAAAGGGGCGTAGTAATGCCGAGGGGCAGATGAGCAGCAGCTCTGGGTTCATATCCTTCTTCAGACGCATCGGAGCCCGGAGTAAGCCTGGAGACATCGAAGATCAACACTTCACAGAATCCAGGAATTTTTCTTAGTGACAGAAACAAATATTTTTTTAATGTTTTTTTTACATGTTTTTTTAAATGTTTGTTTATTTTTGTCAGTGTCATGGTTTTAACCTTCGGTGGAAGGCAAGCGAGCACTTGCTTCAAACTGTGAAGGGGTTGTGATTTTTTGGAAGTCATCCAGCGTTCAAAAATTGTAATCTATTCCTGTCTTGTCTTTTTTGTGTGTAATAAAGGTAATTTCAACCTTTTAAATCCACTTGTTTACGGTATATGCATTTACAATAACGCGACTTTTCAGTGTTATCTGCTGCTTTTCTGGTGGAAAACCCACTTGTGTCATGAAAATCCTCGGGAATCTGACTCGTGTCCAACTTAGTGACGCCTGCTCAGTTTCCACTACTTGCCTTTCACTTCATCTCTTATTCATTCTGTCTGGAGGACACTTGTTCAGGTAGCAGAGAAGTTGAACATTTAAGACTTCTATTTCGGACGACAAATGGATCCATTATAGGATTGCAGCTACAACTCAAACTTCTGACTCGTAGCTAATTATGTGATCAGAATTGACAGGAAAACTTAATTCAAATAAAATGCATTGTTGTTGATGAACCGAGCCTTTACTGATCTGCCCCCCCCACTGCAGGGCTGTCTCGGCTCAGCAGCTTCCCTAAAGGTTCTGGACAGAAAGAAAGATTCACTTGTGTAACTTGGGCAACAGACCCTTGTTTTCAGCCATTTCATTTGAGCCCTCGCGGTGAAATAATACTCTACTGCAAAGTGCTGAATGCCGGCTCCTGTCCGTCTCGTCTCTTGTCCTCCCACATCCCCTCCCTCCCACTGCTGTCGGCTCAATGGGGACATTCTCAGCCTCCTGGCATTTCAGAACAGCGGGTTTAATGAAAAGAGAGATCCAGGAACATATACGGGCACCTTTTTAAGAACTTGTCTGTTTGACAAAGACAATTAAACATTTTCTCCTGGGTTTAAACATGGCAGGCTCTGCTCCATGTGCTGCTCAGAGCGAGGCCTTGTCCACAGCCGGAGATAACAGTGTGCTGCTCTAACTGCATCTGACCTGTGGGATGTAAAACGAGCGCTGCAGAGCACAATCGGGTCATTGTTGTGTTCTGTTCCGTGCCGCTGAGGATCATCCCATGTGAGTCAGCTCCTGAGGAGTTGGAGGTGACCCGCTGTCCTCGCCAAGCTGCACTCTCACCGGGGCAATCAACTGTGTGTGTGTGTCTGTTTGTGTGTGTGCGTGTCCCAGTGAAAGATGAGAAGCAGGCATGAATAGAGGAGAGAAAGGAGGTGGGAGAGAAACTTGGACTGAGGGAGAGAGGGAGAGAATCTTGCAAGTTGTGTTGTGAGGGAGCAGAGAGGAGGAAACCAGTGACTTCAATATACAGAGGAAACAAGGGGACATGGTGAAAACCTGCACAGTGACAACCATGGACTTGTTTTAATGAAGGGAACTGGAAGCTGGACCAAAAAGGTAGATTGATATTGAGCGTGAGTGAAGATTGGATGCATTGATGCAGATTAGCCACAAGTAAAAGCATTGCTCAGATGAGTAATCAGCAGTATTTACATGTTTTAATCTGTGTTTTCACATGTGCTTTTAATTTCCAAGATTAAAAACATGAACTGCAGCTAAACTCAGTGCTGCTGAAGTGAGAATTCTCTGCTCTTTAGTAAGATCACACTTTCTGGCAGCTGTGCCGGTTTGTGCTGTAACGTAATCCACTGTAGCAGCGATGGGTAGGAGACTGTTTACTAGTGCTGTAATCAGATCGGAGCTTGAAGAGGAAAACCGTGAAGAATCATCATCATAGTGACTCACAGGATCTTTTCTTTAGAATGTGTCCTTACATCTGTGTTGAAGGAAATTGATGCTCATTGAAAAACTATAATAAATATTACAATACCTAAATAACAAAATCTCTTTTCGTTGATAATGTTTTCTATAAACAGGTTTATCGCTGAAATTATATGAAATCACCGTTTTGTGTTATTTCCCCATTGTTGATATTTAGTCCTCGTGACCAAAGAATTGACCTCGACGTGATTTGAACACGCAACCTTCTGATCTGGAGTCAGACGCGCTACCGTTGCGCCACGAGGTCCTGTTACATATATCAATATAGAACAGTAAATCATTACACTGTGGGGAAAACTGTCATTTCCATCCTTTTGTGGTTTGTGTCATATGTGTCTGTCGTGTCCTTCGTCAGATTTGACGCACGACACTAACCAAAAGTGTTTCTCACGGATGTTACCTAATTTTGGCTTTTACGCACGGCTCAACGTGCGTAAAAGCGTAAAGCGCAAGTTGCGTATCTGAAGCTCCAGATAAA
Organism: Pseudopleuronectes americanus; assembly: GCA_038501795.1. Lineage (NCBI taxonomy): Eukaryota > Metazoa > Chordata > Actinopteri > Pleuronectiformes > Pleuronectidae > Pseudopleuronectes > Pseudopleuronectes americanus. Next base: position 17,992,648 of record CM076728.1, on the reverse strand, counting down.
AGAAGAGTAGAAGCTGAAACCACAGCGCTGCTCTCTGCATTTCATCTGCCCGGGTTTTAAAGTCTATGTTCCTCTCCAGCCAAATGTTGCGGGTGCTTCTGTCCTCTTCACTCACTAGGTGGAGCAGTTCCACAGAGACTCGTTGCCGAATTTATGCTTTTTCACAAAGAGTAGATAAACCGAGAGGATCCTCAACAATATAAAAGCTGTTCCTCTCAAAGTTTTAAGTAATGAGTCATTCGCTTTGCAATACATTTATTTAACTTTATGATGAATGTACGTTGCAGTGGATCATGTTCAGGGTTCCTCTGCTTGGTGCAAGAACTGAGTGTAAATTAATCTGTGGTCATGTTAAAAAAGGTCTGGAGCCTGTTTCCTGCACACGCTATGAATGAACGTGTTGATTTAGTTTGTAATTCGGCTGATTTAGCTTTGACGGATGTGTCTTGTTACTTCCAGCTGTTTCTGTTTAGGAAAGAAGTGGAACATCTGGATAATCACCTCTTCCATGAGGGACCAACCTGTTCACAGCAACATGGATGGGTACGTGCACACCACACAGTCTGTTGTTCCTTTCCTCTCATTTTGTTTTTTGATCTTGTATAAAACGGTGATGGCACCAAGATGAAACTGAAATCTTTCTATAACACTAACAGTTTTCCAATTCCCTCTGAATTGACCCTGTGGTAGAAACGCAGAGTTCCTCCAAGTTCCTGATGTCCAAACGCAGCTTGTTGTTTCTTTCTCTCACAATCACAGTCACTCTGATGCCATCAATGTAAAACACAAACATTATAATCATCATCATTCCCCCGGATATGAAGTTGTTCGCTCAGCGCTGATGATGTGCTCCCTCCTGCTCTGGCTGCAGCTGATCTGATTAGGATGCATGCTGTTCTCTGTCTGCACTGATGAGCTGGTTGCTGCACATTGATCGGCCGGATAGGTGAACATGATGGGAAGGATGTCTATACACAACCAGTTATTTATATATATTAGCAGGATTTTTGTCTCTTTAAGAAATCACAGATTTCAGGGGTCACATTTCTTGTTGTAGTTTTCTTTTTTGTGATGGATTTGCTTAAGTCAGTGGTTTGAGATTGTAAAGGCTTGTTGTGTGTCTGTCTGTGAGCATTTGTTTTGTTACTGGACTACTTGAGAATGTACAATCTCCCCTACACACTCCAGTGTTTGCATCTTCTCCCCTGGTCTGCCAGGGTTTTCTCCAGCGTCCTCCCAAGCAAGTCAGGTTATTCCCCGACTGTGTGAATGTGAGAGCGAATGGTTGCTTGTATTTCAGTCCTGTGATACGCTGGTGTGACCCGCTTCTCGCCCAGTAAGAGCTGTGATTGGCCCAGAAGGAGAAGCAGTATAGATAATGGACGGATGGATTGAAATTTCAAATTCTCTGCAGATTGATATTAAACCATGCCGGCATAAACTGAATATGTGTCTACCTGAATGATCGGGGGCCATGTGCTTTTTGAAAATGCTGCTCATCAGGATCACCTGTAAAGTAAACAGCTGTGAGTTTACATCACCTTCTCTTCTCCAGCTACTATGATCTATGGGCTGCAAACTCATTGGGTATGAAAGAAAATGTCTAATAGGGAAATATCAGAATAAAACAGTTTGTCTGCTGAGTCAAACATCCTGTCTACACCTGCAGGGAGACGAGCTGTTACGATTTGCAGGTCAGGGAAGAGAAGCCAACTGGACTCAAAGAGAGAGAGAGAGGAGGGGGGGGAGGAGAGAGAGAGAGAGAGAGAGAGAGAGAGAGAGAGAGAGAGAGAGAGAGAGAGAGAGAGAGAGAGAAGCCATCTGCGTGTTCTGCTGCACTGGATGCAGTCTCCATGGCAACATGGTGCTCCCGCAGCAAAATCCCGGGAAGACGGTTTGGTCACACGCGCATGAACACAAGTGCTATGTAGCTGCTTGAGAGGAGGACACGCACCTCACACACACACACACACACACACACAAACACACACACACCCTATAACTCCACAGCTCCACAACAAGACAACATTTATCCTTGGGAAGAACTTGAACCCAGAGTCCCTGAACACCCTCTTACTTTATCAAGCCCATCCTCTGTCCATGCACACTTTTCACTTTCTCTCTTCTTTCTTCACCTCGCCATCAACAACCGTCCGTTTAAAAGCTGAGCTCTAAATCTTGTCACTCTCTCGCTCTCAGATGAAGCATCATCAGTTTTCTGTTTGACAGTTTTTCTCACTCTACTTACACACACACACACACACAGACGCAAAAAAGGAGAGTGGGACAAGATAAGTAAAGGAGAGTGAGGGTGTAGAAGAAATTCTGTGTCTCTTTGTTGCCATATCCCCCCCGCTCTGCTCATCTCTCACACTATTGGACCATCCAGCCCCCTCCCATATTCACAGCAGCCAGTCAGCTCGTACAATCTCTGTATCTCTTGCCTCCTCAGACTCTCTCTCTCTCTCTTTCTCTCTATCTCCCTCACTCTCTCTTCCTCCCGCTTGCACGCACATACATGAATTAAAGCCAGATCCACACACACACACACACACACACACACACGCCGTGTCCCCGCCTGCCTCCCTGGACTCCCTGCTGCATGAGGGGCTTCTTGCTGTGGCGATGTTGGGTTCTGTGGACTCATATCTCTCCCACTGGGGGAGAGCTTTCTGAAAACTTCTCCTCTCATCTGTCAGGAAACTGCTGTAAGTAAATCTTCTTCGCCGTCCCTACTACGCCACTCATTCCTTCATCCTTGTCCATCCCACACCTCTCTCCCCTTAGCAGGGAGGATGGACACCTGTCCTCTCTCTCATGCCTCCTCTCTCCACTCACCTTCCTCTAACTGCTGCATACACCCTGTGTCGCCTGTTTCCAAAATAACGCGGCAGGCGAGGCCGAGCAGCATAACCTGTGCATATCCCCTGATTGTGTGTTTGACAGCTTCTCATGAGGCTGAGCTCAGTGTCATCAGAGGTGAGTGGAGAGATGAGCTGCTGCTCTATGGGCTGGAGAGGTGGTTGAAATATTGAACTTCACATGAAATACAAATGTGTGGCTTGATGCAATATGTCTTTAAAAAGCTTTTTTTGCCCAAAATATGGGAGATTCAATAACTCAGCTAAGACATGAAGGAAAAATGCATCTTATATCTGAATGGAAAACAAACATGTCAGCGGGAATCAATATCTACTAGAGTTTAACAAAATATCGATAAGGCAATATATCATGTCCTGTCTCATCAGACACGATTATCAGTTCTTCACTTTGCTCTCAATCTAAACTGAGACACAGCTGATGATGCTCGACCAGAACCTCACTTCTTCCTCGGAGCAAAAACCTTTGACTTAGAACTCCAACAAGACGAGACCCTGAGGGGGAATAAGTGGAGGACAGAGGTGTCCACACTTTGTGAGCGTGTAAAAGCCGGGAAACCGAACAAGGACATTTTTAAAGGGTTTAAACAGTGATGCGGGAGCACCTCTGGCCACGGTGGGGGAGGTGGGGAACTGGAATGTCCAGCTGGCATGGGAGGAATGTCACCAGAGCGGCCTTGGGGATGTAAACTTAACACTGAAAATATTCTGAGCGGCTGCCAACCACTGAAACTACTGGATCTTCTGCCCCACTTGTGTCCCGACTGTCAGAGACCGTCTGAGATTATCAGCTCACTTGATGCGGAGCCAATTTTCTATTTCTATTTATACATTATAGTCGTTAAAGTGTTTGCTGGTGCATGTAATTGGATTTTCTTGTTTTATGAGGTGGAGCCTGATTGATATTTTGAAACCTTTCACAAACATATAACAAATATCTGTGTTTATGTTTGCTGATATGAAGAGTTTGTGTATTCATATGTAATATTTGATGATACATCTCATGGCTACCTGTAAAATATCCTGTGTCAATTACATTTTTATTTTGATTATGGCAGCATATGTCTTTTACTCCTTAATATCAGTATGAGCACTGGATGCAAAAATCCATATCCAGGCTCTAACGAGCAGATACTGTATTTGCACCTCTCTGTAAATGGCTGAGGAGAAACATTTGGTTCCTGGTACCTCAAGGTGGCATCTAGCACCGGGACAAAAGACTTTGATAAACACTGGAAGCACAGACAGTTGTGTTTCAGGTGGGAGGGTCTTGATGGGAAACGTGTGCGTTAGAGCACAAGTTATTTAACTCTGTCTTTGATTAGAACATTTATTAACTCTGACTTTGATGAGAACAGAGTAGTGTTAAAGATGCAGGTTCCTCCTCTGAAAGATGATGGGGATTCTCTAAATGTCTGGTTGGCCGAGTCGTTATTAACCTTTGACCTCTGCTGTAAAAGCCAAGTTGACTAATTTATCCTTACTTATTAATATATATATTTTTCTTATTTTATTTTTGATAAATTTTTCCAAACATAGATTGACTTTGGTTCTATATTGTGGTTTAATTTGCAATGTGCATTATATTTTGCAGCAGGCTTTAGCCGAGAGACAATATGAAGAGTTTCATTTGAGCTTTTGTGTAGATTTTATATTTCGCTTTCAAGTACAAACAACTTTTATTTCTCCTCTGGTCCAGAAGATAAGATGCTGAAGCTGAGAACATCATTAGCTGCATCATAATCAAGCTACAGGCTCTGCTGTCTGACAGAAAGGTCACATGGGATTTGGTTAGAGACCAAGTCTGCGTGTGAGTGTTTGCAGTAAGATGTGAACACGTGTGTGGAAAAAGCAGTGAGTGTGTGTTTCCAGAGCACATTCAGCCGTGTGCACGTTGTATTGTGTGGAGGGAGCCATGTGGTGAAAGCTCAGCAGCTGAGCTGAGAGATGCACTCATGTCATGCTGGGTATTTTTAGACACGTTGCTCAGGGGGGGCTCAGTAATGGCACCGACCATATTATTCCATTTTGTTACGCATTTCATATACATCAGATTATACAACCACAACAAAACACTGTTCTTTTGGAAGAGATGTTTTTATGCATTTAATAAAGCTAAATGCTGACTTCTTCTGCAATTCTGCATAATTTCATGTGTAAACTTATACGTTATATCTGATATTGAGAGTTCTTTGATATCGGATGTATTTTATTGATCCCTGGGGGGGATGAAGGTTTTTACAGTCGCTTCAGCTGAGACATGAATTAATAATAATAATAAATACAAAAATGTAGGAAGTGTATGAAATATATGCATTATATAACGATATGTAAGTAAAAAAGAAGCCAAATAGTATTATGTAAAAATTCCATAAATCCAAACTGCTTCACATCATCTATAAACTACGATCTAAGGGTGAAAAGAAGGAGAGATTCACTGTTGTATATAAATCCATCTGAAGGACGGATTAGTTAACATTCAGTCAAGTGTTAAAACTCTGCACTGCTGATGCTCCTGTGGTCACTGTCTTGATATTAATCCTCCAACCAGTCATGTGTTGGTTCATTACTTCTTGAAGGGTGAACGCACTGGACACCACACAGGCCTGTTTAGATGTAACCGTGATGAAAGAATAAGAATAAGAACCATGAAACTGAATTATCATTGCTCACTCTCTACATATAAAGATAGAAATCAGAGAAGATTAACACGATGGTGACTCTGTGGTAAAAACAAACCATTTACATGCTTCTTTGGTGATGATGTGCTGCTAGTTGTAGTTGTGTGCACCTGTGTGTCTGTGTGTGTTTGTGTGTGCTGAGGTGCGTTAACATGTTGATTCTGACGGTTCCTGTGACACGTTCCTGTTCAGCTCAGCTCGGATCGGGCGAGCTGCTGATTTCAGGCCTCTCTGAGTCCATGATGATGAGGAGCGAGGAAGGTTAACCCCCCCACAGAGACTCATCACCCGCTGCATCACACGCACACTCGGAGGCTTCCCTGTTCCTTTCCAACCCGGCCGTGACAGCAGCATCACAAAACGCGTGGGCAGTTTACTGTGGGATTCCTTCAGATAGAGTGAGCACTTGTGATGCTTTTATTCTTCAGTTTTCAGGCCTTGGATTGAATTATCTTCTATTTTGTGTTGTCCACCAGGCGTGCTGTTTAGGCCTCTACCCCACTCCTTAGTGTGCAGAGGTTGACAGACGTGCAGATGATAAATCCGTCGACCTATTGACATGACGAACAAATGATGGAATTTCTAATCCCCTTAAGTAAATTCATTTCTGCTCTGTTTTGTTTTTTTCATTATGTTTAAAATGAGCAGCAAGGGGTGGATTAAAACAGAAACAAACTAAAAACACACAACGAGACGAGCAGAGCTTCAACCTGAGGCTCGGCTCCTCTGCTCCGTACAACCAGAGAGTGAGAAAAAAACAACTCCAGGTCCCAGGAAAAATGTGTTTTATCTCCTCCTGCAGAAATCCTCCCCCCCACTTTGAGTCTGTGTGTTCCTGTGAGGTGACTGCCCACAGCAAGGAGCTCTTCTCTGTTTTGATTGCTGAGGTTTCTGGATGTTCTTATGTAAACCAAACTTTGACCTTTTTACGAGACAAAAACCTAAACTTCCCAAACAGATAAACTCTCCTGAAGACACAGGGACTGGATCTGTTGTGTCGATGAACTGTTCATGTTAATGTATGTTTAGCTCGGAGGCTTCTATTCCCTCAGTTATTTAAAGAAACAAATTATTTCAGGATCAGCTCCTCTACCCTGAGGCACATACCCCGCTCTCACTCAGAGCGAGAGCGTCGAGGATGAAGAGTCGGTGCCTCGTGTAGAATGAATCTATTTATTTGAATGTTATACTTTGATATTTTCAAACATTTGAACGTTTGAAATGTTGATTACAATCTTTTTATTTCTTAACTCAACTCCATCCGATGTCTAAACTAGCGTTACAAGCTGTGTTTATGTATATTAATATGAATCAGTTTTATTTATATATCAACATACTTTTATAAAAGGTAATCACATTAGTGAAAATGTACTGTATTTAGATAGGATTTCATGTAAACTTAGAATCTTCACTTTAAAAGTGATGCCAATTTCAATTGAGTCGGTTTGATATTAATAATTCATTCAAAGGTTTTCTTTTTATTGCAAATCTGGGTGTAGTAAGTCGTGGTTTTTTTGTTCTGATTTGAGCAGAATCCTGACGCTTTATGATGTAGGAATGAGCGAGAGCGAACAATAACGTATACACGACGGCAACAACCTCCCCCACCACCCCCCCACACCCCCACACCCCCCCCCCACCCCCCCACACCCCCCCCCCACCCCACCCACCACCCCCCCCCCACACCCCCCCCCCACCCCCTCCACCCCTCACCCCCCCCCCACCCCCCCCACACACCCCCCCCCACACCTCCCCCCCACACACCCCCCCCACCCCACCCCCCCCCCACTCCCCCCCCACCACCCCCACCCCCACCCCCCCACTCCCCCCCCACACCCCCACACACACCCCCCACCGC